>OZ026518.1:81192580-81317610 GCA_964019695.1 Loripinus fragilis
GTCTGCACGGATGCGCACGCTGGTCTGCGCCTTTGTTATTAGGCCATGAGCTACTAAGGGTGTTGCTCCCCCCATGGGGAACTTTGTAGACTATGTTTTTCTTAAAGTATAACATCTAACGAGCTATTTGAAAGTGTTGGCCATCTGGCAGTGGGGGCGTTTTGGTGCTACAGCGTGTTAAATACGTTAACCCTCATTTTTTTTAAAACAAAAATATAAAATTAAGGCTATTATAGTGGTATTTAAACTATTCAAATTGGCTAAAAAGTCATGTAATATGTAAGAACATTTAATTTTCTGCAGATACTGATGTTTGTTAAAGTAATTTAGGCCCATTATGGTGTCATCTACGTTACATCTTCAACTACACCTTATAAAATCAACGACATTTTGTTATATTGTTTCTTTTTTTAAACTTATCAATAAATATTTTAGATTAAAATAACATGTCTCTAAAAGACAATTGACCGACCAATTCAAAACTGCAAACAGCTTGCTTCTATCAAAGAAAACTTCAGGAGATATAAGCTGTTGAAATTGACAACCCCTAAGAAATGTTATGTACTGTAAGAACCTTTTCATTTAAAAACAGAGCATGTTATCCTATCTGTAAGCTTTTAAACACCATATATGAGCATTATATCGATAAACAAGAGTGAAAGGGGATATTAAACATTGTTTCTGGTGTAAAGTATCAGTTTTTTTTTGTTTGTTTGGCAATATGTAACGTATGTTACAGACTTTAAGGCTTTCTATATATTGCTTAATTCACTAAATGTTACATCAAAGGGTATTCTTTATCATTTTCAGAACTGATTTTTGTGTTAAATAGACATAAAGATACCAGTTTGTCCACAATAGAACTCATCGGTTCTTATTAAGAGACTATGTCAAATTGTCAAAGCATATTTACTTTTGTGAAAAAGTTTATTTTAGAACTTTTTAAATACAAAAAAAAAATGTCAATTTGGCCAAAGTTATAGGTTTTAAACCTCATTAACAAAGACAATTTTTGCTCTCAAGTACCAGCTGAATAAGGATAAGTTCCCATGTTCTGTCAAAATTGTTAAAGTAACATATATTACCATATAAGATATATCATAAGGTACCATGTATGTCTAAAATGCTGTGAAAGCCAGTATTAAATTGAGTCTGAAATGTTTATGTAGGGTGGATTTAGATTTTTGTATTACTTATCTGAAGAACACTAAGTTTAATCTAGTCACTTATTTAACTGCAACCAAATTGTATTTGTAGTGTACCCAGTTAACTGCTGCTCAAATTATACAAACATAGTCAGTAACAAAATACACGCTGGTATTCCTTGTATATTTTGGTTCATCTACAATAACAAAACTTTTGTATGGTGGGTTGTAGCATACAAAACATTTGTGCTAATACAACCCAGATAGAATCAAGTATTTGTAAGTTGGCAGAGCAAAAGTTGATATATGTTACATAGATACTATGCATTATAAGTGTATTTAATCATATACTGTTTGAAGAGACTGTCTCTAAATCAAATTTTATACTGACATTGTAGTATTTGCGTATACATATGTTGATACATTACTTTACTTTTGGTTTTTGAATAGGCTTTAGTTTGTCTTCAGCATAGCTTTCATTGTTTAATGGATGAAACTGATAATTAAATCAACATTGTTCTTCTGATCATTTGCTTAAGCAATGTAGATTTTATAAGTAAATGGTCTATTTAGAACATATATTTCTGTGAAATGGGAAAAATAAGTGACAATGGTGGAGTTTACATGACAATAATCACAAGTGATATGATCATATCCAAGAAAACAAGTCGATTGTTACTTACGATACCAATTAAAATTTATAGGACTTTATTTGCCAGAATAAGGCCAGACCGAATTGGACAAACAAGTTGATGTAAAAAAAGATTTCCTAATGTTCTTTTAGAATATGGGACGGAAAAGTAAAATATTTAAAATAAAAAGTGCAGTCATGAAATCTTACTAACATGTATTGGTAGTTTTAGCAAATAATGCTAAAATAGCTGATGCTAATTTCCACTATACAGAATGTGACATGACCAAATTATAGCAAAGCGTTATATAGATATTAACAATACAAATGAGTTGCAAACACACCAGGGTATGGATTCAAGACATATGCAAAAGGCAACTGTCCTGATAAAAAACTATTGAGAGAACACTCTACTCCGTATAAACATTGTTATCGATGATAGACTTAGATGCAATGTTAACCAAGTATACATGTACATGATTTTGGTGGTAAATATCTATGCATTTCTAACTAAAATGGGTCTTTTGATTTGATCATCTTCAAAACAAATCATATTTTTTCACATTGAAAAGGATACCATAAATTTCAGATATTGACAGCAGTGTGACTTTAAAGACTATTGTCATTTATGTTACATGTGTGTATGATATAGTATACCAAATATTGAAACCTTATATCAGATTTGTTTTAACAGTATTGCCTTTAGATGTAAAAATAATTGTTGATCTCATTTATTGTAATTTATAAAGCGCTCAAATGAAGATTTGACCGGCACGTGAAATTTTGGAACTTATCACATATTAGCAAATATCTCAGATCCATTGATTGTTCATGCTGATGCAGTCGAGCTTGCCATATTAAATCCGGTCTGAGTCTGCATCTATATATCCATACTTTGAGGATGCAGACAACAAAGGCTCTGGTGAGTCTGCATATCAACAAGGCTTGCCTGAGCCCTCATTTTTTGACAGTACAATGAGTACTAGTACCAAATCAAATATGCTGGCTCATTTGATTTATTCTTTGTTAGTAGTTATAATTTATTAAGCTTGATTTGAAATATCCAAAGGATTAATAGGATGCAACTTCATAAAAATGACCATGTTCCTATGTGGCATGCTTAGTACCAAATTTATTACAATGTTGAATCTTATTGACAGAAATAATTCAAATAAAAAATCCCAATGAACTGATGAAGACCTTTTCATTTAGTCATGTCTTTAATACAATACTAACAATGCAAGGGATCTTTTCTAAGCATTAACTTATCTCTTTTAAAAATATGACTAAATTGAACATTTTGAACAAATGATACCCTAGCTAGCTGTTTAAATGCTTCACAAAACTGTAGAAACAGGCAAAACAGATGATAAGTGTAATAATCTCCTTAAATATTATTGTTATGCATGTTGCCAAGATTGTTTATTTCATTCTTCGCCAAACTAGACATGCTGATTACTACCATAGGTATTATAACCATAGAGACAGGCATGTTGGGTACCATATTTGAGATAGAATAAAAATAGTAAGTGAGTATGATCAGGAAATACCACAATCACAAACTGCAGACAACCCCATGACATCGCGAGGAAGAGCCGCTCAACCATCACGAGACACCAGGAAGACAAATTAAGCAAAGCAATCAGCTCTCTCTTCCCCATCAAGATGATTGCAATACTAGAATGGACATAAAGTAACGTACAACAAAACATAGAACAATTACAGACTCTCACAATGGGAGTAACAATAAACGAAAAGTCAACAACAACAGAACCACCGCCTTAGAACGGACAGCAGCCTAAGCCACCGGGGGGGGCTTAAATGCATTTTACTGGTACCAAATCTTCGCCCTAGATTCTGCTGTTGTTTAAGTACAAGAAATGTTCAGCTCGCATGGAGGCCATCTAACTAATGCAATGTATCATCATGGAAAACACTCTAATCAAATTAAAACTCCATGATGAAACAAAGAAAAGGGCTCATGACTCACAGATAGTCAGAGCTAAAGAAAACCTCAAGTTGAGCCACGGTGGGTCCAGCTACAGATAAGCATCAGGCACCAACCCACCGATTAAAGCTTTACGTCAGAGCCGTCATAGAGTCTGAGGCCTGACCCACCGTCGTGCAATTAGAAGTTGCTATGATTAAAAAGAACTTCAGTTTTCATTAAAAGGACCAGGGACAACACCTATGTAAATTCTTTATTTCTCAATGTTTAAACCATGCCTGAAATGACTTAAAATTTTATAAATTGTGAGCTAGCTTTCGTCCTTAGTTGTTTTCGTTATAGTTGTTGTAATCAATAGCTGATAAGCTGTTTATGTATTTGATTGGCTCACAGATTTGTTAATAGATCTTACTAAGCTACTACATCTTTAAAATCCTGTTTCGTCTAAACTGAATTGTAGAAAGCATGGAAAAATGTCTTGCATAGATCATTTCATGTAATAAATTAAGTTATCACATACAAGTGTCAAAGATAAATGATATTATTCAAGCATTTAAGAAACATGATTTGATTATTAAAATAAGTAGTTTCTATAAGTGATGTTTATATATTCGATAAAAAAACTCTTAATTGCAATAGCATTTTATGTGTTTTGAGTTAAAGTTTCTTCCTTTTCATCACCTGTGCTTTTTTGTCAGAGTTTAATTTCACTTATATTTTATGTTAAAAAAGACACTGTTCATTATTTCTCTCACTTTTGAACCCTAAAATGGCAGTAATTTACTCCCATTAGGAGTTTAAACTCATATAATGCTATTTTGGCTTTAAATTAATGTATTCAAAAGAAAGTAACATATGTAACAGTAATTAAAGTTACCTAAATGAGTTAAAATTATACTGCTAGTCATTTACTTTCAATAACAAGGTAATATTGATTTGTAAGACTAAGGAATAATTTTGATATTTACACTAAAGGAGTTCCTATTATTTTAGGGTAACATAGTAAACTCTGCAAATGCATGGTAACACCCCAACCCATGAAGAGCTAACATGCATTTTTTTTGTGGCTTATATATTGTGGTTTTAGAAAACCATAGTGTACAAAACTCCTCCTAGAAGGTATTTTGGCAGCACGTGGTCTAGTGATTGCACAGGGCTAAATAGTAGTTTATTTGAAATAAAGTAACGTATATAACTGCAATATAGTATGCATATGTTGTTTTAACTCACACTGGCTATTTGCTGCATTTAATTAAGTGCTTTTAAGAACATCAGCATGTGGATAAATAAAAATTATGTATAGCTTTTGTATTTGAACAGTAGGATTTGGAGATGTTTTAGGGTAACGTAGTTAACATGGCTGTTACACGGTAACGCCCCCACTGCCAGATGGCCAACATGTGTCATTTTGCTTCTTAAATAACGTAGTTTTAGAAAATCATAGTGTACAAAATTGCCCCTGGGGGGAGGGGGGTCTATTAGCAGCTCACGGTCTATATTGACATACAACAAAATCAGGCTTTCTTGTGACGATGTCAATACGCAATAAGGATATTGTAATTGAAGATATTAATGGATTAATCATCTGTTCAAACGCTCAAATATTATCAGATTATGCAAAAAAAAAGATTAAATAAGTTTAAATATGACCTGGGTGTTTATCTGCATCATACTTTGTGTATGCAAACTACTGTGAAGGATATGGCGAAAATGCGTATTTGCTCAGGCTCGCCTGAGCCTTCATTGCTGGGCTATATGATATGTGCTAAAATCTCGTGAGCTTGTCCAATAATACTACATTTGTGCCTGGTAAGTCTGTGCAAAAGCTCATAAGAGACACGTGTGATATCAACTATATTCTCACGATTTTGCTCAAAGCTCATGGTTGATGGTTGACACATGCGATAAGAACTTATCTCCATCCCAGTGAGATACTAGCTAAAGCAATCATTTGGTCAGATACATGTACGAACATCGAAGGCCAAAAGATGAAGTAGGATTTTGTGTTACGAGCCTTAAGACAGATTTCGACAATATATGTGACCTTGACCTTTTACTTCAAGGTCATATCGATTATTTGAATAGTCTAGTGGTATCTACATCCCATATGTTATCATTGGGCCAATATAAACATCCTCCGTCAAAAAAAATGAAAGAGGAGTTCGCATTACAAGCTGTAAGACAGATATTATTATATGTGACCTTGGGGTTTGACTCCAATGTCAAATCAGTGATCTGAATGTTAGCTTAATGTTATCTACGCAACATAAACAATCAGTGTGCAAAATATGAACATCATCAAAAAATGAATGAGTAGTTTGTCTTATGAGCTGTAAGACAAATTGTTACTATATATGTGACTGACCTTTGACTCCAAGGTCATATTGGTGATCTGAATCCACACTCCTTGCATATCCATTGTACCAAATATAATACACCCTCTGTCAAAATATGAAAGACATATTTTAGATTTTGTGACCTTGACCTTTGAATTAGAGCTCATAAACGTGTTCAGAATAGCCCATCTACACCCCATAGGCAATCATTGTTAAAAATTGAACATCCTCGGTTTAAAAATGAAGGAGGAGTTCGCGTTACGTGCTTTAGCAACTGACGAGCGGACGGACAGATGGACGGGACCAATTACAATATATCCGACTTTTTTTGTTCAAAAAGTGCGGATATAATAAGCATGATAAGTAATATAAGTATAGTGAGTGGATTGACTAACAACCATAAATGTTTCTTGCTATGAAATGAAAGCTAAGTAAGTTTATGCCCAAATACCATGGTTAGTGAAAAACATTGTAAGTAGTAAGTAGTCATATTTGTAACATGTCAACATGTGACAATGTAAATAGAGTAAATAACATAAGTAATGTAAGTATGCTAAGTAAACAAATTTTTATAGTATATACTATGCCAGTAACAAAAGGAAATAAGAGTATGTAAAAGTAAGTAATGGTGCAAAGATCAGGAATCGATACAATCAAGTACCACACCTGACCCAGGATACCAATGGGAAAGTGACAAACTCACAGAAGACACCACAAACGAGAGCCAAGAGGTCAACCCTTTCCCAGCAGGTGACCACAAAGCACATATAAACAGACGCGCACAAAACATAGCAAACACAAGACAGAACAAAAACATAAAAGATCCACAAAAGAAGTAACATAAGTGTAGTAAGTAGAAAGCTAAGTAAACTGAGTAAAGCACGCTGAAATTTGATTACGGTAAGTAAAGTAATAAGATATGACGCCAGCAACTACAGGGATTAAGAGTAAGGTAAGTACACTAAGTAGTAAGCTAAGTAAATTGAGCAAAGTATGTGGAAATCCTAGCTTAGTGAACTAAGCTGATACAATGCCAGCAACGACAGAGATTACGAGCTCAGTAAGTAACACAAGTAAGCTAGTAATCTATCTAAAGTAGAAAGCTAAGTAAAGAGAGTAAAGTAAGTTGAAATCTAAGTAAGCTAAGTATTACTTGACTTTTCGCTTTCTGTAAAGGCGGCACCTCATGAATGCGAAATTTGGGCTAGTCAACCTTAAACATAGGTAAAAGCAGAAAAGGAGGCGTGGTTTTATTCAAAAGTAACTGTATAATCTTGTGCAACTACCTCAGTCATTATTTAGTCCTTAAAATGCCAGCAAAATAACTGCATCTGAAAATGTCTATTTAACATAAGCAGGTGGCAAACATTGTGGACCCAGATCAGACTGCTCCTACAGGAGCAGTCTGATCTGGATTCACACTGTTTATCTATGAGGCTTCAAATAGTTAAGTGGACGACAAAACACATACATTTTGTGATTATGCGCTTTAGGGGTTAATAAATGTGAGTTCAGTGTGTATACGGTTAGGATTTTCATGAAATGCGCGGCTCAAAAAAGCTTATTTACTCTTTACCAAATTTAAAATAAAACCTGATTTCCCTTCCTTAGCAGATGAAATAGCCGAACCACACCCAGATATGAATATTAAAGTTGCCGCCTTTACAGTAAGCGAAAAGTCAAGTAATAAAATAAGTTGATACAATGCCAAAAAACCAAAGGCAATAAGAGTAAGGTAAGTAACACAGTACATGTATGCTCCACATGTTCGTGAAACAATGTTTGTTTTAAAGTGAATTATAAAAAATATAAAGCCTATACAATTTTGCACATGCATTAAATATTGAACATTTCCTGAAATAGATTTACCGCAAATATTGTATCATCGCTATTTTTAGATATGCTGTTGGTTAATTTTAAAACATTATAATTGATTTAATACTGTACAATTATTTGTTTAATTATTTTAATACAGATAACAGATTACAACGGCCATACAAATCAGTATATTTGAGCCATGACATGTGATTTCCAACAGTGTGACATTTTCACAAGTGTAGCTGCGGTTTCCTTTTTAGCTTAGGAACCCCTAGTCATCTTCGGTCAGTAGCTTAGCAGTCATAGAATATTTAAGCGACTAGCAAAGGCTCTGATCAGACTGTGCGTATGCGCAGGCTGGTCTGAACCTTTGCTGGTCGCACATACTACATTGTTGGAAATTTCATGTCACGGCTCATTTAATTGTCATTTTGGCAGTAAACACAGTCAGCTCAAAATACCTAAAGCGCTTAAATTTCCAATATTGGCATCAGCCATAAATTAGTTGACCATCTACAAGCATCTACTGTAATATTGTCCTCAATGAATCTCCTTATATTTTATTGTATACTACAGTTTTTCAGCGGGAGCTGCCTATAATCGACTTTACTCTAAATTATCCACCAATCAGAAACAATCTTACATCTGCAAGTCTGCTATCTATGCTCATTGAAACGGACTATCTAAATTATCCACCAATCCAAAACAATCTTACATCTGCAAGTCTGCTATCTATGATCATTGAAATGGACTATGGCATCAGGGGATAGTTTCGAAATTGGGGATGGACGAATTTTAATATATTCTAGTATAGGGGTCCAAAATAGCATATTTTGAATTTAAAATGTTGATTTATGAGGATATCTTGGCTAAAAAGCATTGTAGAATGGGTATTTCTACAAGTTTGAGTGAAATACGAAACTAAAATTTCATATCATACATCCCTGCTTGTGGTGGGGAACATTGCATCGATTGCAGCTGTCAGTTGTTAATAATGAGCACCAAAAGTGACCTTTTTTCGGAGAGATTTTGCCAAAAATCTAATTGGTTATCAAAGGGTCGCCTCTTGATTTTGAATATTGTGTAATATTGATCTACAGACTGTAAGTGAGTGATAGGGCTGGTGATGTGCAGGTAACTTTCGTTTTTCATATAAGTTGTGTTGGGGTCAGTGTATTTTCACTATCGAAAAAGTGTTGATGGGGATATAACAAATATTCCACTGGTACCTAGTTTTGGGCCATAGGGGCTTTAATTTTCATTTGCCAGGTTTTGACTCCTATGGGGAGAAGGGCAAGGTAGGAAGTGAGTTGATGTGCCTATTTGTTGAAAAGTTATTAAGTTTTAAGAAAAGTATGCGGCCGCGGGCCAAAAGGTCCTTAAAAGAACCGTCCCGTGATGCCTTAAGGAAACAACTAAATTTTCATTCTTCTTTTTTCAAAGATACTTTTTATCTTTTTGATGCATCATCTATATCCGACTACAAGTGCAGTATGCATTTTCATGTAGTGCACACAGTATTTGTTGAAAAAGCTGAAATAAGTTGCCACCGTACCTATCTTGAGATTCTTAATCTGAGGCTGTTCTCGAGCACTATGCCACTTAATATGTTTTTAAATTCTCAGAGGATCAGTAAAAATGCCAGAAAATGCTTTGTTTTGCAATGAGTAGTTCCTAAATAATCTGTATTTAGGATAATCATCACCCAGAGACACTTTTTGATTAGTTCTTTAATTGATATGACATGGCTTTGCCTATGATGATGGCACAAGAAGTGCATGCTTTTAAGTGCTCATACATTTGGTCTACCAGCCAACCACATTGGCTAGAGCATTTAATGAAAATCTTGGTAATTGGACTGAAAACAAACACTTTAGAATAGCAAGGCAGTTTCGAAAGTACCGCAGGCTTAAAAGTACACAATGTACTTGTTTCATCTGGTAGGGACGGACAGATTCCTATGGCTGTGATGCACTCCAGTGTCAGTTTCGGGTTAAACACTTTTCTCGAAATGTGCATCTTGTTGCATTTGTCCATGGCAAATAAATGCACAATTGTGGTGTCAGAAGAACATGAAATGGCCTCTTTTATACAAACTGAGCAGTGTGTCAATGTAGCTTATTTGCATGGTCCACTTGTTATTGATAATAAGAGAATGAATTGTAAACATGGAATGCTTCGGTCATCACAGTAGGTTCCCTTTGTAAAACTGTATTTGTTCTTGCACATGCAGATCTAGGAACAGCAGGTTTATTTACTGTTTGCATTTTTGTTGCTGCTGCTGCTGCTGCTGCTGCTGTTGTTGTTGTTGTTGCCAAAATCCTTCTAAGTTGCTAATAACTTTTACTTTATGTTTCTTGCTTATTCCAGGTCTGACTGACTGACTGTCTGACGGAAGTTATAGGGAATCACTTTGACACCTGTGTTACCAGCCCTGCAGCCAGCACTAAACAGTGAGGGGTCATTCGGAATGAAAGTAAGAAATCCTGATATTAACTGTGAGTCCATTTTTAGAATTTGAATCTTCATCTCTTTTCGAACTCTTTCAATATAATGGGAAATGTCCGTGCTAAAGCTGAGAAGCTCTTTTCGTCTTATTTCACCGGGGAATTTTCTTTGAAGCAGCCATTGCCGAGTTCTTTTATTCAATATAAATTCACAAAATGTTGACTATTTAAAAATGAATTTGCTTCAATGCACCCACTCTTTGAGAGATTTTGGATGGAAATGACTTTACAATATTTGGAAATGTTAGAATACTGCTGATAGTATCTGGTATGCATCCAAGTAGGGTAAATTCTTGGTATTCTTGCATTAATTAGCTGCTATTATCTCTATAATTGGGCATTTAGGTTAACCCATACAACAACAACATCAATTGCTTGATGATCTACACAGATTAGAATGAACAGTTTAGACCCTGATCAGATGCAAAGGGGAGATAATTGTATTTACCTCTGTTTTCTACATAAAATGGGGTCACATGCTTTGTAAGGGCCCTTTTTACATGTTTGGTAGTCCATGTGTCATACTTATAAGGCTTAGGATGACACAATGAATGTTTCCCTTTGACAGCTTAAAGATAACCAGTGCAGAGCTGCAAAGGACACTAAATATCAGTAACTTAAGCTATGCCTGCTCTACAACATTTTAGCCCTTTCTAACAGGTCGGCTTCGGATTTTCAGACATATTCTAAATTTCATATGAAAAAGCAAATATGAGTTTTTTTCAAATTTAATTCATTGATTGCTAGTCAAAATGGACCATATTACCTGGTAGGGTAACTTTTTTCGAGCTTCAAAATGAACTTCAAAAAATTAAGGCATCAGGGGATAGTTTCGAAATTGGGGATGGACGAATTTTAATATATTCTAGTATAGGGGTCCAAAATAGCATATTTTGAATTTAAAATGTTGATTTATGAGGATATCTTGGCTAAAAAGCATTGTAGAATGGGTATTTCTACAAGTTTGAGTGAAATACGAAACTAAAATTTCATATCATACATCCCTGCTTGTGGTGGGGAACATTGCATCGATTGCAGCTGTCAGTTGTTAATAATGAGCACCAAAAGTGACCTTTTTTCGGAGAGATTTTGCCAAAAATCTAATTGGTTATCAAAGGGTCGCCTCTTGATTTTGAATATTGTGTAATATTGATCTACAGACTGAAAGTGAGTGATAGGGCTGGTGATGTGCAGGTAACTTTCGTTTTTCATATAAGTTGTGTTGGGGTCAGTGTATTTTCACTATCGAAAAAGTGTTGATGGGGATATAACAAATATTCCACTGGTACCTAGTTTTGGGCCATAGGGGCTTTAATTTTCATTTGCCAGGTTTTGACTCCTATGGGGAGAAGGGCAAGGTAGGAAGTGAGTTGATGTGCCTATTTGTTGAAAAGTTATTAAGTTTTAAGAAAAGTATGCGGCCGCGGGCCAAAAGGTCCTTAAAAGAACCGTCCCGTGATGCCTTAAGGAAACAACTAAATTTTCATTCTTCTTTTTTCAAAGATACTTTTTATCTTTTTGATGCATCATCTATATCCGACTACAAGTGCAGTATGCATTTTCATGTAGTGCACACAGTATTTGTTGAAAAAGCTGAAATAAGTTGCCACCGTACCTATCTTGAGATTCTTAATCTGAGGCTGTTCTCGAGCACTATGCCACTTAATATGTTTTTAAATTCTCAGAGGATCAGTAAAAATGCCAGAAAATGCTTTGTTTTGCAATGAGTAGTTCCTAAATAATCTGTATTTAGGATAATCATCACCCAGAGACACTTTTTGATTAGTTCTTTAATTGATATGACATGGCTTTGCCTATGATGATGGCACAAGAAGTGCATGCTTTTAAGTGCTCATACATTTGGTCTACCAGCCAACCACATTGGCTAGAGCATTTAATGAAAATCTTGGTAATTGGACTGAAAACAAACACTTTAGAATAGCAAGGCAGTTTCGAAAGTACCGCAGGCTTAAAAGTACACAATGTACTTGTTTCATCTGGTAGGGACGGACAGATTCCTATGGCTGTGATGCACTCCAGTGTCAGTTTCGGGTTAAACACTTTTCTCGAAATGTGCATCTTGTTGCATTTGTCCATGGCAAATAAATGCACAATTGTGGTGTCAGAAGAACATGAAATGGCCTCTTTTATACAAACTGAGCAGTGTGTCAATGTAGCTTATTTGCATGGTCCACTTGTTATTGATAATAAGAGAATGAATTGTAAACATGGAATGCTTCGGTCATCACAGTAGGTTCCCTTTGTAAAACTGTATTTGTTCTTGCACATGCAGATCTAGGAACAGCAGGTTTATTTACTGTTTGCATTTTTGTTGCTGCTGCTGCTGCTGCTGCTGCTGTTGTTGTTGTTGTTGCCAAAATCCTTCTAAGTTGCTAATAACTTTTACTTTATGTTTCTTGCTTATTCCAGGTCTGACTGACTGACTGTCTGACGGAAGTTATAGGGAATCACTTTGACACCTGTGTTACCAGCCCTGCAGCCAGCACTAAACAGTGAGGGGTCATTCGGAATGAAAGTAAGAAATCCTGATATTAACTGTGAGTCCATTTTTAGAATTTGAATCTTCATCTCTTTTCGAACTCTTTCAATATAATGGGAAATGTCCGTGCTAAAGCTGAGAAGCTCTTTTCGTCTTATTTCACCGGGGAATTTTCTTTGAAGCAGCCATTGCCGAGTTCTTTTATTCAATATAAATTCACAAAATGTTGACTATTTAAAAATGAATTTGCTTCAATGCACCCACTCTTTGAGAGATTTTGGATGGAAATGACTTTACAATATTTGGAAATGTTAGAATACTGCTGATAGTATCTGGTATGCATCCAAGTAGGGTAAATTCTTGGTATTCTTGCATTAATTAGCTGCTATTATCTCTATAATTGGGCATTTAGGTTAACCCATACAACAACAACATCAATTGCTTGATGATCTACACAGATTAGAATGAACAGTTTAGACCCTGATCAGATGCAAAGGGGAGATAATTGTATTTACCTCTGTTTTCTACATAAAATGGGGTCACATGCTTTGTAAGGGCCCTTTTTACATGTTTGGTAGTCCATGTGTCATACTTATAAGGCTTAGGATGACACAATGAATGTTTCCCTTTGACAGCTTAAAGATAACCAGTGCAGAGCTGCAAAGGACACTAAATATCAGTAACTTAAGCTATGCCTGCTCTACAACATTTTAGCCCTTTCTAACAGGTCGGCTTCGGATTTTCAGACATATTCTAAATTTCATATGAAAAAGCAAATATGAGTTTTTTTCAAATTTAATTCATTGATTGCTAGTCAAAATGGACCATATTACCTGGTAGGGTAACTTTTTTCGAGCTTCAAAATGAACTTCAAAAAATTAAGGCATCAGGGGATAGTTTCGAAATTGGGGATGGACGAATTTTAATATATTCTAGTATAGGGGTCCAAAATAGCATATTTTGAATTTAAAATGTTGATTTATGAGGATATCTTGGCTAAAAAGCATTGTAGAATGGGTATTTCTACAAGTTTGAGTGAAATACGAAACTAAAATTTCATATCATACATCCCTGCTTGTGGTGGGGAACATTGCATCGATTGCAGCTGTCAGTTGTTAATAATGAGCACCAAAAGTGACCTTTTTTCGGAGAGATTTTGCCAAAAATCTAATTGGTTATCAAAGGGTCGCCTCTTGATTTTGAATATTGTGTAATATTGATCTACAGACTGAAAGTGAGTGATAGGGCTGGTGATGTGCAGGTAACTTTCGTTTTTCATATAAGTTGTGTTGGGGTCAGTGTATTTTCACTATCGAAAAAGTGTTGATGGGGATATAACAAATATTCCACTGGTACCTAGTTTTGGGCCATAGGGGCTTTAATTTTCATTTGCCAGGTTTTGACTCCTATGGGGAGAAGGGCAAGGTAGGAAGTGAGTTGATGTGCCTATTTGTTGAAAAGTTATTAAGTTTTAAGAAAAGTATGCGGCCGCGGGCCAAAAGGTCCTTAAAAGAACCGTCCCGTGATGCCTTAAGGAAACAACTAAATTTTCATTCTTCTTTTTTCAAAGATACTTTTTATCTTTTTGATGCATCATCTATATCCGACTACAAGTGCAGTATGCATTTTCATGTAGTGCACACAGTATTTGTTGAAAAAGCTGAAATAAGTTGCCACCGTACCTATCTTGAGATTCTTAATCTGAGGCTGTTCTCGAGCACTATGCCACTTAATATGTTTTTAAATTCTCAGAGGATCAGTAAAAATGCCAGAAAATGCTTTGTTTTGCAATGAGTAGTTCCTAAATAATCTGTATTTAGGATAATCATCACCCAGAGACACTTTTTGATTAGTTCTTTAATTGATATGACATGGCTTTGCCTATGATGATGGCACAAGAAGTGCATGCTTTTAAGTGCTCATACATTTGGTCTACCAGCCAACCACATTGGCTAGAGCATTTAATGAAAATCTTGGTAATTGGACTGAAAACAAACACTTTAGAATAGCAAGGCAGTTTCGAAAGTACCGCAGGCTTAAAAGTACACAATGTACTTGTTTCATCTGGTAGGGACGGACAGATTCCTATGGCTGTGATGCACTCCAGTGTCAGTTTCGGGTTAAACACTTTTCTCGAAATGTGCATCTTGTTGCATTTGTCCATGGCAAATAAATGCACAATTGTGGTGTCAGAAGAACATGAAATGGCCTCTTTTATACAAACTGAGCAGTGTGTCAATGTAGCTTATTTGCATGGTCCACTTGTTATTGATAATAAGAGAATGAATTGTAAACATGGAATGCTTCGGTCATCACAGTAGGTTCCCTTTGTAAAACTGTATTTGTTCTTGCACATGCAGATCTAGGAACAGCAGGTTTATTTACTGTTTGCATTTTTGTTGCTGCTGCTGCTGCTGCTGCTGCTGTTGTTGTTGTTGTTGCCAAAATCCTTCTAAGTTGCTAATAACTTTTACTTTATGTTTCTTGCTTATTCCAGGTCTGACTGACTGACTGTCTGACGGAAGTTATAGGGAATCACTTTGACACCTGTGTTACCAGCCCTGCAGCCAGCACTAAACAGTGAGGGGTCATTCGGAATGAAAGTAAGAAATCCTGATATTAACTGTGAGTCCATTTTTAGAATTTGAATCTTCATCTCTTTTCGAACTCTTTCAATATAATGGGAAATGTCCGTGCTAAAGCTGAGAAGCTCTTTTCGTCTTATTTCACCGGGGAATTTTCTTTGAAGCAGCCATTGCCGAGTTCTTTTATTCAATATAAATTCACAAAATGTTGACTATTTAAAAATGAATTTGCTTCAATGCACCCACTCTTTGAGAGATTTTGGATGGAAATGACTTTACAATATTTGGAAATGTTAGAATACTGCTGATAGTATCTGGTATGCATCCAAGTAGGGTAAATTCTTGGTATTCTTGCATTAATTAGCTGCTATTATCTCTATAATTGGGCATTTAGGTTAACCCATACAACAACAACATCAATTGCTTGATGATCTACACAGATTAGAATGAACAGTTTAGACCCTGATCAGATGCAAAGGGGAGATAATTGTATTTACCTCTGTTTTCTACATAAAATGGGGTCACATGCTTTGTAAGGGCCCTTTTTACATGTTTGGTAGTCCATGTGTCATACTTATAAGGCTTAGGATGACACAATGAATGTTTCCCTTTGACAGCTTAAAGATAACCAGTGCAGAGCTGCAAAGGACACTAAATATCAGTAACTTAAGCTATGCCTGCTCTACAACATTTTAGCCCTTTCTAACAGGTCGGCTTCGGATTTTCAGACATATTCTAAATTTCATATGAAAAAGCAAATATGAGTTTTTTTCAAATTTAATTCATTGATTGCTAGTCAAAATGGACCATATTACCTGGTAGGGTAACTTTTTTCGAGCTTCAAAATGAACTTCAAAAAATTAAGGCATCAGGGGATAGTTTCGAAATTGGGGATGGACGAATTTTAATATATTCTAGTATAGGGGTCCAAAATAGCATATTTTGAATTTAAAATGTTGATTTATGAGGATATCTTGGCTAAAAAGCATTGTAGAATGGGTATTTCTACAAGTTTGAGTGAAATACGAAACTAAAATTTCATATCATACATCCCTGCTTGTGGTGGGGAACATTGCATCGATTGCAGCTGTCAGTTGTTAATAATGAGCACCAAAAGTGACCTTTTTTCGGAGAGATTTTGCCAAAAATCTAATTGGTTATCAAAGGGTCGCCTCTTGATTTTGAATATTGTGTAATATTGATCTACAGACTGAAAGTGAGTGATAGGGCTGGTGATGTGCAGGTAACTTTCGTTTTTCATATAAGTTGTGTTGGGGTCAGTGTATTTTCACTATCGAAAAAGTGTTGATGGGGATATAACAAATATTCCACTGGTACCTAGTTTTGGGCCATAGGGGCTTTAATTTTCATTTGCCAGGTTTTGACTCCTATGGGGAGAAGGGCAAGGTAGGAAGTGAGTTGATGTGCCTATTTGTTGAAAAGTTATTAAGTTTTAAGAAAAGTATGCGGCCGCGGGCCAAAAGGTCCTTAAAAGAACCGTCCCGTGATGCCTTAAGGAAACAACTAAATTTTCATTCTTCTTTTTTCAAAGATACTTTTTATCTTTTTGATGCATCATCTATATCCGACTACAAGTGCAGTATGCATTTTCATGTAGTGCACACAGTATTTGTTGAAAAAGCTGAAATAAGTTGCCACCGTACCTATCTTGAGATTCTTAATCTGAGGCTGTTCTCGAGCACTATGCCACTTAATATGTTTTTAAATTCTCAGAGGATCAGTAAAAATGCCAGAAAATGCTTTGTTTTGCAATGAGTAGTTCCTAAATAATCTGTATTTAGGATAATCATCACCCAGAGACACTTTTTGATTAGTTCTTTAATTGATATGACATGGCTTTGCCTATGATGATGGCACAAGAAGTGCATGCTTTTAAGTGCTCATACATTTGGTCTACCAGCCAACCACATTGGCTAGAGCATTTAATGAAAATCTTGGTAATTGGACTGAAAACAAACACTTTAGAATAGCAAGGCAGTTTCGAAAGTACCGCAGGCTTAAAAGTACACAATGTACTTGTTTCATCTGGTAGGGACGGACAGATTCCTATGGCTGTGATGCACTCCAGTGTCAGTTTCGGGTTAAACACTTTTCTCGAAATGTGCATCTTGTTGCATTTGTCCATGGCAAATAAATGCACAATTGTGGTGTCAGAAGAACATGAAATGGCCTCTTTTATACAAACTGAGCAGTGTGTCAATGTAGCTTATTTGCATGGTCCACTTGTTATTGATAATAAGAGAATGAATTGTAAACATGGAATGCTTCGGTCATCACAGTAGGTTCCCTTTGTAAAACTGTATTTGTTCTTGCACATGCAGATCTAGGAACAGCAGGTTTATTTACTGTTTGCATTTTTGTTGCTGCTGCTGCTGCTGCTGCTGCTGTTGTTGTTGTTGTTGCCAAAATCCTTCTAAGTTGCTAATAACTTTTACTTTATGTTTCTTGCTTATTCCAGGTCTGACTGACTGACTGTCTGACGGAAGTTATAGGGAATCACTTTGACACCTGTGTTACCAGCCCTGCAGCCAGCACTAAACAGTGAGGGGTCATTCGGAATGAAAGTAAGAAATCCTGATATTAACTGTGAGTCCATTTTTAGAATTTGAATCTTCATCTCTTTTCGAACTCTTTCAATATAATGGGAAATGTCCGTGCTAAAGCTGAGAAGCTCTTTTCGTCTTATTTCACCGGGGAATTTTCTTTGAAGCAGCCATTGCCGAGTTCTTTTATTCAATATAAATTCACAAAATGTTGACTATTTAAAAATGAATTTGCTTCAATGCACCCACTCTTTGAGAGATTTTGGATGGAAATGACTTTACAATATTTGGAAATGTTAGAATACTGCTGATAGTATCTGGTATGCATCCAAGTAGGGTAAATTCTTGGTATTCTTGCATTAATTAGCTGCTATTATCTCTATAATTGGGCATTTAGGTTAACCCATACAACAACAACATCAATTGCTTGATGATCTACACAGATTAGAATGAACAGTTTAGACCCTGATCAGATGCAAAGGGGAGATAATTGTATTTACCTCTGTTTTCTACATAAAATGGGGTCACATGCTTTGTAAGGGCCCTTTTTACATGTTTGGTAGTCCATGTGTCATACTTATAAGGCTTAGGATGACACAATGAATGTTTCCCTTTGACAGCTTAAAGATAACCAGTGCAGAGCTGCAAAGGACACTAAATATCAGTAACTTAAGCTATGCCTGCTCTACAACATTTTAGCCCTTTCTAACAGGTCGGCTTCGGATTTTCAGACATATTCTAAATTTCATATGAAAAAGCAAATATGAGTTTTTTTCAAATTTAATTCATTGTTTGCTAGTCAAAATGGACCATATTACCTGGTAGGGTAACTTTTTTCGAGCTTCAAAATGAACTTCAAAAAATTAAGGCATCAGGGGATAGTTTCGAAATTGGGGATGGACGAATTTTAATATATTCTAGTATAGGGGTCCAAAATAGCATATTTTGAATTTAAAATGTTGATTTATGAGGATATCTTGGCTAAAAAGCATTGTAGAATGGGTATTTCTACAAGTTTGAGTGAAATACGAAACTAAAATTTCATATCATACATCCCTGCTTGTGGTGGGGAACATTGCATCGATTGCAGCTGTCAGTTGTTAATAATGAGCACCAAAAGTGACCTTTTTTCGGAGAGATTTTGCCAAAAATCTAATTGGTTATCAAAGGGTCGCCTCTTGATTTTGAATATTGTGTAATATTGATCTACAGACTGAAAGTGAGTGATAGGGCTGGTGATGTGCAGGTAACTTTCGTTTTTCATATAAGTTGTGTTGGGGTCAGTGTATTTTCACTATCGAAAAAGTGTTGATGGGGATATAACAAATATTCCACTGGTACCTAGTTTTGGGCCATAGGGGCTTTAATTTTCATTTGCCAGGTTTTGACTCCTATGGGGAGAAGGGCAAGGTAGGAAGTGAGTTGATGTGCCTATTTGTTGAAAAGTTATTAAGTTTTAAGAAAAGTATGCGGCCGCGGGCCAAAAGGTCCTTAAAAGAACCGTCCCGTGATGCCTTAAGGAAACAACTAAATTTTCATTCTTCTTTTTTCAAAGATACTTTTTATCTTTTTGATGCATCATCTATATCCGACTACAAGTGCAGTATGCATTTTCATGTAGTGCACACAGTATTTGTTGAAAAAGCTGAAATAAGTTGCCACCGTACCTATCTTGAGATTCTTAATCTGAGGCTGTTCTCGAGCACTATGCCACTTAATATGTTTTTAAATTCTCAGAGGATCAGTAAAAATGCCAGAAAATGCTTTGTTTTGCAATGAGTAGTTCCTAAATAATCTGTATTTAGGATAATCATCACCCAGAGACACTTTTTGATTAGTTCTTTAATTGATATGACATGGCTTTGCCTATGATGATGGCACAAGAAGTGCATGCTTTTAAGTGCTCATACATTTGGTCTACCAGCCAACCACATTGGCTAGAGCATTTAATGAAAATCTTGGTAATTGGACTGAAAACAAACACTTTAGAATAGCAAGGCAGTTTCGAAAGTACCGCAGGCTTAAAAGTACACAATGTACTTGTTTCATCTGGTAGGGACGGACAGATTCCTATGGCTGTGATGCACTCCAGTGTCAGTTTCGGGTTAAACACTTTTCTCGAAATGTGCATCTTGTTGCATTTGTCCATGGCAAATAAATGCACAATTGTGGTGTCAGAAGAACATGAAATGGCCTCTTTTATACAAACTGAGCAGTGTGTCAATGTAGCTTATTTGCATGGTCCACTTGTTATTGATAATAAGAGAATGAATTGTAAACATGGAATGCTTCGGTCATCACAGTAGGTTCCCTTTGTAAAACTGTATTTGTTCTTGCACATGCAGATCTAGGAACAGCAGGTTTATTTACTGTTTGCATTTTTGTTGCTGCTGCTGCTGCTGCTGCTGCTGTTGTTGTTGTTGTTGCCAAAATCCTTCTAAGTTGCTAATAACTTTTACTTTATGTTTCTTGCTTATTCCAGGTCTGACTGACTGACTGTCTGACGGAAGTTATAGGGAATCACTTTGACACCTGTGTTACCAGCCCTGCAGCCAGCACTAAACAGTGAGGGGTCATTCGGAATGAAAGTAAGAAATCCTGATATTAACTGTGAGTCCATTTTTAGAATTTGAATCTTCATCTCTTTTCGAACTCTTTCAATATAATGGGAAATGTCCGTGCTAAAGCTGAGAAGCTCTTTTCGTCTTATTTCACCGGGGAATTTTCTTTGAAGCAGCCATTGCCGAGTTCTTTTATTCAATATAAATTCACAAAATGTTGACTATTTAAAAATGAATTTGCTTCAATGCACCCACTCTTTGAGAGATTTTGGATGGAAATGACTTTACAATATTTGGAAATGTTAGAATACTGCTGATAGTATCTGGTATGCATCCAAGTAGGGTAAATTCTTGGTATTCTTGCATTAATTAGCTGCTATTATCTCTATAATTGGGCATTTAGGTTAACCCATACAACAACAACATCAATTGCTTGATGATCTACACAGATTAGAATGAACAGTTTAGACCCTGATCAGATGCAAAGGGGAGATAATTGTATTTACCTCTGTTTTCTACATAAAATGGGGTCACATGCTTTGTAAGGGCCCTTTTTACATGTTTGGTAGTCCATGTGTCATACTTATAAGGCTTAGGATGACACAATGAATGTTTCCCTTTGACAGCTTAAAGATAACCAGTGCAGAGCTGCAAAGGACACTAAATATCAGTAACTTAAGCTATGCCTGCTCTACAACATTTTAGCCCTTTCTAACAGGTCGGCTTCGGATTTTCAGACATATTCTAAATTTCATATGAAAAAGCAAATATGAGTTTTTTTCAAATTTAATTCATTGTTTGCTAGTCAAAATGGACCATATTACCTGGTAGGGTAACTTTTTTCGAGCTTCAAAATGAACTTCAAAAAATTAAGGCATCAGGGGATAGTTTCGAAATTGGGGATGGACGAATTTTAATATATTCTAGTATAGGGGTCCAAAATAGCATATTTTGAATTTAAAATGTTGATTTATGAGGATATCTTGGCTAAAAAGCATTGTAGAATGGGTATTTCTACAAGTTTGAGTGAAATACGAAACTAAAATTTCATATCATACATCCCTGCTTGTGGTGGGGAACATTGCATCGATTGCAGCTGTCAGTTGTTAATAATGAGCACCAAAAGTGACCTTTTTTCGGAGAGATTTTGCCAAAAATCTAATTGGTTATCAAAGGGTCGCCTCTTGATTTTGAATATTGTGTAATATTGATCTACAGACTGAAAGTGAGTGATAGGGCTGGTGATGTGCAGGTAACTTTCGTTTTTCATATAAGTTGTGTTGGGGTCAGTGTATTTTCACTATCGAAAAAGTGTTGATGGGGATATAACAAATATTCCACTGGTACCTAGTTTTGGGCCATAGGGGCTTTAATTTTCATTTGCCAGGTTTTGACTCCTATGGGGAGAAGGGCAAGGTAGGAAGTGAGTTGATGTGCCTATTTGTTGAAAAGTTATTAAGTTTTAAGAAAAGTATGCGGCCGCGGGCCAAAAGGTCCTTAAAAGAACCGTCCCGTGATGCCTTAAGGAAACAACTAAATTTTCATTCTTCTTTTTTCAAAGATACTTTTTATCTTTTTGATGCATCATCTATATCCGACTACAAGTGCAGTATGCATTTTCATGTAGTGCACACAGTATTTGTTGAAAAAGCTGAAATAAGTTGCCACCGTACCTATCTTGAGATTCTTAATCTGAGGCTGTTCTCGAGCACTATGCCACTTAATATGTTTTTAAATTCTCAGAGGATCAGTAAAAATGCCAGAAAATGCTTTGTTTTGCAATGAGTAGTTCCTAAATAATCTGTATTTAGGATAATCATCACCCAGAGACACTTTTTGATTAGTTCTTTAATTGATATGACATGGCTTTGCCTATGATGATGGCACAAGAAGTGCATGCTTTTAAGTGCTCATACATTTGGTCTACCAGCCAACCACATTGGCTAGAGCATTTAATGAAAATCTTGGTAATTGGACTGAAAACAAACACTTTAGAATAGCAAGGCAGTTTCGAAAGTACCGCAGGCTTAAAAGTACACAATGTACTTGTTTCATCTGGTAGGGACGGACAGATTCCTATGGCTGTGATGCACTCCAGTGTCAGTTTCGGGTTAAACACTTTTCTCGAAATGTGCATCTTGTTGCATTTGTCCATGGCAAATAAATGC
This sequence comes from Loripinus fragilis, assembly GCA_964019695.1. NCBI lineage: Eukaryota > Metazoa > Mollusca > Bivalvia > Lucinida > Lucinidae > Loripinus > Loripinus fragilis. Next base: position 81,215,344 of record OZ026518.1, read on the forward strand.
ACAATTGTGGTGTCAGAAGAACATGAAATGGCCTCTTTTATACAAACTGAGCAGTGTGTCAATGTAGCTTATTTGCATGGTCCACTTGTTATTGATAATAAGAGAATGAATTGTAAACATGGAATGCTTCGGTCATCACAGTAGGTTCCCTTTGTAAAACTGTATTTGTTCTTGCACATGCAGATCTAGGAACAGCAGGTTTATTTACTGTTTGCATTTTTGTTGCTGCTGCTGCTGCTGCTGCTGCTGTTGTTGTTGTTGTTGCCAAAATCCTTCTAAGTTGCTAATAACTTTTACTTTATGTTTCTTGCTTATTCCAGGTCTGACTGACTGACTGTCTGACGGAAGTTATAGGGAATCACTTTGACACCTGTGTTACCAGCCCTGCAGCCAGCACTAAACAGTGAGGGGTCATTCGGAATGAAAGTAAGAAATCCTGATATTAACTGTGAGTCCATTTTTAGAATTTGAATCTTCATCTCTTTTCGAACTCTTTCAATATAATGGGAAATGTCCGTGCTAAAGCTGAGAAGCTCTTTTCGTCTTATTTCACCGGGGAATTTTCTTTGAAGCAGCCATTGCCGAGTTCTTTTATTCAATATAAATTCACAAAATGTTGACTATTTAAAAATGAATTTGCTTCAATGCACCCACTCTTTGAGAGATTTTGGATGGAAATGACTTTACAATATTTGGAAATGTTAGAATACTGCTGATAGTATCTGGTATGCATCCAAGTAGGGTAAATTCTTGGTATTCTTGCATTAATTAGCTGCTATTATCTCTATAATTGGGCATTTAGGTTAACCCATACAACAACAACATCAATTGCTTGATGATCTACACAGATTAGAATGAACAGTTTAGACCCTGATCAGATGCAAAGGGGAGATAATTGTATTTACCTCTGTTTTCTACATAAAATGGGGTCACATGCTTTGTAAGGGCCCTTTTTACATGTTTGGTAGTCCATGTGTCATACTTATAAGGCTTAGGATGACACAATGAATGTTTCCCTTTGACAGCTTAAAGATAACCAGTGCAGAGCTGCAAAGGACACTAAATATCAGTAACTTAAGCTATGCCTGCTCTACAACATTTTAGCCCTTTCTAACAGGTCGGCTTCGGATTTTCAGACATATTCTAAATTTCATATGAAAAAGCAAATATGAGTTTTTTTCAAATTTAATTCATTGATTGCTAGTCAAAATGGACCATATTACCTGGTAGGGTAACTTTTTTCGAGCTTCAAAATGAACTTCAAAAAATTAAGGCATCAGGGGATAGTTTCGAAATTGGGGATGGACGAATTTTAATATATTCTAGTATAGGGGTCCAAAATAGCATATTTTGAATTTAAAATGTTGATTTATGAGGATATCTTGGCTAAAAAGCATTGTAGAATGGGTATTTCTACAAGTTTGAGTGAAATACGAAACTAAAATTTCATATCATACATCCCTGCTTGTGGTGGGGAACATTGCATCGATTGCAGCTGTCAGTTGTTAATAATGAGCACCAAAAGTGACCTTTTTTCGGAGAGATTTTGCCAAAAATCTAATTGGTTATCAAAGGGTCGCCTCTTGATTTTGAATATTGTGTAATATTGATCTACAGACTGAAAGTGAGTGATAGGGCTGGTGATGTGCAGGTAACTTTCGTTTTTCATATAAGTTGTGTTGGGGTCAGTGTATTTTCACTATCGAAAAAGTGTTGATGGGGATATAACAAATATTCCACTGGTACCTAGTTTTGGGCCATAGGGGCTTTAATTTTCATTTGCCAGGTTTTGACTCCTATGGGGAGAAGGGCAAGGTAGGAAGTGAGTTGATGTGCCTATTTGTTGAAAAGTTATTAAGTTTTAAGAAAAGTATGCGGCCGCGGGCCAAAAGGTCCTTAAAAGAACCGTCCCGTGATGCCTTAAGGAAACAACTAAATTTTCATTCTTCTTTTTTCAAAGATACTTTTTATCTTTTTGATGCATCATCTATATCCGACTACAAGTGCAGTATGCATTTTCATGTAGTGCACACAGTATTTGTTGAAAAAGCTGAAATAAGTTGCCACCGTACCTATCTTGAGATTCTTAATCTGAGGCTGTTCTCGAGCACTATGCCACTTAATATGTTTTTAAATTCTCAGAGGATCAGTAAAAATGCCAGAAAATGCTTTGTTTTGCAATGAGTAGTTCCTAAATAATCTGTATTTAGGATAATCATCACCCAGAGACACTTTTTGATTAGTTCTTTAATTGATATGACATGGCTTTGCCTATGATGATGGCACAAGAAGTGCATGCTTTTAAGTGCTCATACATTTGGTCTACCAGCCAACCACATTGGCTAGAGCATTTAATGAAAATCTTGGTAATTGGACTGAAAACAAACACTTTAGAATAGCAAGGCAGTTTCGAAAGTACCGCAGGCTTAAAAGTACACAATGTACTTGTTTCATCTGGTAGGGACGGACAGATTCCTATGGCTGTGATGCACTCCAGTGTCAGTTTCGGGTTAAACACTTTTCTCGAAATGTGCATCTTGTTGCATTTGTCCATGGCAAATAAATGCACAATTGTGGTGTCAGAAGAACATGAAATGGCCTCTTTTATACAAACTGAGCAGTGTGTCAATGTAGCTTATTTGCATGGTCCACTTGTTATTGATAATAAGAGAATGAATTGTAAACATGGAATGCTTCGGTCATCACAGTAGGTTCCCTTTGTAAAACTGTATTTGTTCTTGCACATGCAGATCTAGGAACAGCAGGTTTATTTACTGTTTGCATTTTTGTTGCTGCTGCTGCTGCTGCTGCTGCTGTTGTTGTTGTTGTTGCCAAAATCCTTCTAAGTTGCTAATAACTTTTACTTTATGTTTCTTGCTTATTCCAGGTCTGACTGACTGACTGTCTGACGGAAGTTATAGGGAATCACTTTGACACCTGTGTTACCAGCCCTGCAGCCAGCACTAAACAGTGAGGGGTCATTCGGAATGAAAGTAAGAAATCCTGATATTAACTGTGAGTCCATTTTTAGAATTTGAATCTTCATCTCTTTTCGAACTCTTTCAATATAATGGGAAATGTCCGTGCTAAAGCTGAGAAGCTCTTTTCGTCTTATTTCACCGGGGAATTTTCTTTGAAGCAGCCATTGCCGAGTTCTTTTATTCAATATAAATTCACAAAATGTTGACTATTTAAAAATGAATTTGCTTCAATGCACCCACTCTTTGAGAGATTTTGGATGGAAATGACTTTACAATATTTGGAAATGTTAGAATACTGCTGATAGTATCTGGTATGCATCCAAGTAGGGTAAATTCTTGGTATTCTTGCATTAATTAGCTGCTATTATCTCTATAATTGGGCATTTAGGTTAACCCATACAACAACAACATCAATTGCTTGATGATCTACACAGATTAGAATGAACAGTTTAGACCCTGATCAGATGCAAAGGGGAGATAATTGTATTTACCTCTGTTTTCTACATAAAATGGGGTCACATGCTTTGTAAGGGCCCTTTTTACATGTTTGGTAGTCCATGTGTCATACTTATAAGGCTTAGGATGACACAATGAATGTTTCCCTTTGACAGCTTAAAGATAACCAGTGCAGAGCTGCAAAGGACACTAAATATCAGTAACTTAAGCTATGCCTGCTCTACAACATTTTAGCCCTTTCTAACAGGTCGGCTTCGGATTTTCAGACATATTCTAAATTTCATATGAAAAAGCAAATATGAGTTTTTTTCAAATTTAATTCATTGATTGCTAGTCAAAATGGACCATATTACCTGGTAGGGTAACTTTTTTCGAGCTTCAAAATGAACTTCAAAAAATTAAGGCATCAGGGGATAGTTTCGAAATTGGGGATGGACGAATTTTAATATATTCTAGTATAGGGGTCCAAAATAGCATATTTTGAATTTAAAATGTTGATTTATGAGGATATCTTGGCTAAAAAGCATTGTAGAATGGGTATTTCTACAAGTTTGAGTGAAATACGAAACTAAAATTTCATATCATACATCCCTGCTTGTGGTGGGGAACATTGCATCGATTGCAGCTGTCAGTTGTTAATAATGAGCACCAAAAGTGACCTTTTTTCGGAGAGATTTTGCCAAAAATCTAATTGGTTATCAAAGGGTCGCCTCTTGATTTTGAATATTGTGTAATATTGATCTACAGACTGAAAGTGAGTGATAGGGCTGGTGATGTGCAGGTAACTTTCGTTTTTCATATAAGTTGTGTTGGGGTCAGTGTATTTTCACTATCGAAAAAGTGTTGATGGGGATATAACAAATATTCCACTGGTACCTAGTTTTGGGCCATAGGGGCTTTAATTTTCATTTGCCAGGTTTTGACTCCTATGGGGAGAAGGGCAAGGTAGGAAGTGAGTTGATGTGCCTATTTGTTGAAAAGTTATTAAGTTTTAAGAAAAGTATGCGGCCGCGGGCCAAAAGGTCCTTAAAAGAACCGTCCCGTGATGCCTTAAGGAAACAACTAAATTTTCATTCTTCTTTTTTCAAAGATACTTTTTATCTTTTTGATGCATCATCTATATCCGACTACAAGTGCAGTATGCATTTTCATGTAGTGCACACAGTATTTGTTGAAAAAGCTGAAATAAGTTGCCACCGTACCTATCTTGAGATTCTTAATCTGAGGCTGTTCTCGAGCACTATGCCACTTAATATGTTTTTAAATTCTCAGAGGATCAGTAAAAATGCCAGAAAATGCTTTGTTTTGCAATGAGTAGTTCCTAAATAATCTGTATTTAGGATAATCATCACCCAGAGACACTTTTTGATTAGTTCTTTAATTGATATGACATGGCTTTGCCTATGATGATGGCACAAGAAGTGCATGCTTTTAAGTGCTCATACATTTGGTCTACCAGCCAACCACATTGGCTAGAGCATTTAATGAAAATCTTGGTAATTGGACTGAAAACAAACACTTTAGAATAGCAAGGCAGTTTCGAAAGTACCGCAGGCTTAAAAGTACACAATGTACTTGTTTCATCTGGTAGGGACGGACAGATTCCTATGGCTGTGATGCACTCCAGTGTCAGTTTCGGGTTAAACACTTTTCTCGAAATGTGCATCTTGTTGCATTTGTCCATGGCAAATAAATGCACAATTGTGGTGTCAGAAGAACATGAAATGGCCTCTTTTATACAAACTGAGCAGTGTGTCAATGTAGCTTATTTGCATGGTCCACTTGTTATTGATAATAAGAGAATGAATTGTAAACATGGAATGCTTCGGTCATCACAGTAGGTTCCCTTTGTAAAACTGTATTTGTTCTTGCACATGCAGATCTAGGAACAGCAGGTTTATTTACTGTTTGCATTTTTGTTGCTGCTGCTGCTGCTGCTGCTGCTGTTGTTGTTGTTGTTGCCAAAATCCTTCTAAGTTGCTAATAACTTTTACTTTATGTTTCTTGCTTATTCCAGGTCTGACTGACTGACTGTCTGACGGAAGTTATAGGGAATCACTTTGACACCTGTGTTACCAGCCCTGCAGCCAGCACTAAACAGTGAGGGGTCATTCGGAATGAAAGTAAGAAATCCTGATATTAACTGTGAGTCCATTTTTAGAATTTGAATCTTCATCTCTTTTCGAACTCTTTCAATATAATGGGAAATGTCCGTGCTAAAGCTGAGAAGCTCTTTTCGTCTTATTTCACCGGGGAATTTTCTTTGAAGCAGCCATTGCCGAGTTCTTTTATTCAATATAAATTCACAAAATGTTGACTATTTAAAAATGAATTTGCTTCAATGCACCCACTCTTTGAGAGATTTTGGATGGAAATGACTTTACAATATTTGGAAATGTTAGAATACTGCTGATAGTATCTGGTATGCATCCAAGTAGGGTAAATTCTTGGTATTCTTGCATTAATTAGCTGCTATTATCTCTATAATTGGGCATTTAGGTTAACCCATACAACAACAACATCAATTGCTTGATGATCTACACAGATTAGAATGAACAGTTTAGACCCTGATCAGATGCAAAGGGGAGATAATTGTATTTACCTCTGTTTTCTACATAAAATGGGGTCACATGCTTTGTAAGGGCCCTTTTTACATGTTTGGTAGTCCATGTGTCATACTTATAAGGCTTAGGATGACACAATGAATGTTTCCCTTTGACAGCTTAAAGATAACCAGTGCAGAGCTGCAAAGGACACTAAATATCAGTAACTTAAGCTATGCCTGCTCTACAACATTTTAGCCCTTTCTAACAGGTCGGCTTCGGATTTTCAGACATATTCTAAATTTCATATGAAAAAGCAAATATGAGTTTTTTTCAAATTTAATTCATTGTTTGCTAGTCAAAATGGACCATATTACCTGGTAGGGTAACTTTTTTCGAGCTTCAAAATGAACTTCAAAAAATTAAGGCATCAGGGGATAGTTTCGAAATTGGGGATGGACGAATTTTAATATATTCTAGTATAGGGGTCCAAAATAGCATATTTTGAATTTAAAATGTTGATTTATGAGGATATCTTGGCTAAAAAGCATTGTAGAATGGGTATTTCTACAAGTTTGAGTGAAATACGAAACTAAAATTTCATATCATACATCCCTGCTTGTGGTGGGGAACATTGCATCGATTGCAGCTGTCAGTTGTTAATAATGAGCACCAAAAGTGACCTTTTTTCGGAGAGATTTTGCCAAAAATCTAATTGGTTATCAAAGGGTCGCCTCTTGATTTTGAATATTGTGTAATATTGATCTACAGACTGAAAGTGAGTGATAGGGCTGGTGATGTGCAGGTAACTTTCGTTTTTCATATAAGTTGTGTTGGGGTCAGTGTATTTTCACTATCGAAAAAGTGTTGATGGGGATATAACAAATATTCCACTGGTACCTAGTTTTGGGCCATAGGGGCTTTAATTTTCATTTGCCAGGTTTTGACTCCTATGGGGAGAAGGGCAAGGTAGGAAGTGAGTTGATGTGCCTATTTGTTGAAAAGTTATTAAGTTTTAAGAAAAGTATGCGGCCGCGGGCCAAAAGGTCCTTAAAAGAACCGTCCCGTGATGCCTTAAGGAAACAACTAAATTTTCATTCTTCTTTTTTCAAAGATACTTTTTATCTTTTTGATGCATCATCTATATCCGACTACAAGTGCAGTATGCATTTTCATGTAGTGCACACAGTATTTGTTGAAAAAGCTGAAATAAGTTGCCACCGTACCTATCTTGAGATTCTTAATCTGAGGCTGTTCTCGAGCACTATGCCACTTAATATGTTTTTAAATTCTCAGAGGATCAGTAAAAATGCCAGAAAATGCTTTGTTTTGCAATGAGTAGTTCCTAAATAATCTGTATTTAGGATAATCATCACCCAGAGACACTTTTTGATTAGTTCTTTAATTGATATGACATGGCTTTGCCTATGATGATGGCACAAGAAGTGCATGCTTTTAAGTGCTCATACATTTGGTCTACCAGCCAACCACATTGGCTAGAGCATTTAATGAAAATCTTGGTAATTGGACTGAAAACAAACACTTTAGAATAGCAAGGCAGTTTCGAAAGTACCGCAGGCTTAAAAGTACACAATGTACTTGTTTCATCTGGTAGGGACGGACAGATTCCTATGGCTGTGATGCACTCCAGTGTCAGTTTCGGGTTAAACACTTTTCTCGAAATGTGCATCTTGTTGCATTTGTCCATGGCAAATAAATGCACAATTGTGGTGTCAGAAGAACATGAAATGGCCTCTTTTATACAAACTGAGCAGTGTGTCAATGTAGCTTATTTGCATGGTCCACTTGTTATTGATAATAAGAGAATGAATTGTAAACATGGAATGCTTCGGTCATCACAGTAGGTTCCCTTTGTAAAACTGTATTTGTTCTTGCACATGCAGATCTAGGAACAGCAGGTTTATTTACTGTTTGCATTTTTGTTGCTGCTGCTGCTGCTGCTGCTGTTGTTGTTGTTGTTGCCAAAATCCTTCTAAGTTGCTAATAACTTTTACTTTATGTTTCTTGCTTATTCCAGGTCTGACTGACTGACTGTCTGACGGAAGTTATAGGGAATCACTTTGACACCTGTGTTACCAGCCCTGCAGCCAGCACTAAACAGTGAGGGGTCATTCGGAATGAAAGTAAGAAATCCTGATATTAACTGTGAGTCCATTTTTAGAATTTGAATCTTCATCTCTTTTCGAACTCTTTCAATATAATGGGAAATGTCCGTGCTAAAGCTGAGAAGCTCTTTTCGTCTTATTTCACCGGGGAATTTTCTTTGAAGCAGCCATTGCCGAGTTCTTTTATTCAATATAAATTCACAAAATGTTGACTATTTAAAAATGAATTTGCTTCAATGCACCCACTCTTTGAGAGATTTTGGATGGAAATGACTTTACAATATTTGGAAATGTTAGAATACTGCTGATAGTATCTGGTATGCATCCAAGTAGGGTAAATTCTTGGTATTCTTGCATTAATTAGCTGCTATTATCTCTATAATTGGGCATTTAGGTTAACCCATACAACAACAACATCAATTGCTTGATGATCTACACAGATTAGAATGAACAGTTTAGACCCTGATCAGATGCAAAGGGGAGATAATTGTATTTACCTCTGTTTTCTACATAAAATGGGGTCACATGCTTTGTAAGGGCCCTTTTTACATGTTTGGTAGTCCATGTGTCATACTTATAAGGCTTAGGATGACACAATGAATGTTTCCCTTTGACAGCTTAAAGATAACCAGTGCAGAGCTGCAAAGGACACTAAATATCAGTAACTTAAGCTATGCCTGCTCTACAACATTTTAGCCCTTTCTAACAGGTCGGCTTCGGATTTTCAGACATATTCTAAATTTCATATGAAAAAGCAAATATGAGTTTTTTTCAAATTTAATTCATTGTTTGCTAGTCAAAATGGACCATATTACCTGGTAGGGTAACTTTTTTCGAGCTTCAAAATGAACTTCAAAAAATTAAGGAAACAACTAAATTTTCATTCTTCTTTTTTCAAAGATACTTTTTATCTTTTTGATGCATCATCTATATCCGACTACAAGTGCAGTATGCATTTTCATGTAGTGCACACAGTATTTGTTGAAAAAGCTGAAATAAGTTGCCACCGTACCTATCTTGAGATTCTTAATCTGAGGCTGTTCTCGAGCACTATGCCACTTAATATGTTTTTAAATTCTCAGAGGATCAGTAAAAATGCCAGAAAATGCTTTGTTTTGCAATGAGTAGTTCCTAAATAATCTGTATTTAGGATAATCATCACCCAGAGACACTTTTTGATTAGTTCTTTAATTGATATGACATGGCTTTGCCTATGATGATGGCACAAGAAGTGCATGCTTTTAAGTGCTCATACATTTGGTCTACCAGCCAACCACATTGGCTAGAGCATTTAATGAAAATCTTGGTAATTGGACTGAAAACAAACACTTTAGAATAGCAAGGCAGTTTCGAAAGTACCGCAGGCTTAAAAGTACACAATGTACTTGTTTCATCTGGTAGGGACGGACAGATTCCTATGGCTGTGATGCACTCCAGTGTCAGTTTCGGGTTAAACACTTTTCTCGAAATGTGCATCTTGTTGCATTTGTCCATGGCAAATAAATGCACAATTGTGGTGTCAGAAGAACATGAAATGGCCTCTTTTATACAAACTGAGCAGTGTGTCAATGTAGCTTATTTGCATGGTCCACTTGTTATTGATAATAAGAGAATGAATTGTAAACATGGAATGCTTCGGTCATCACAGTAGGTTCCCTTTGTAAAACTGTATTTGTTCTTGCACATGCAGATCTAGGAACAGCAGGTTTATTTACTGTTTGCATTTTTGTTGCTGCTGCTGCTGCTGCTGCTGCTGTTGTTGTTGTTGTTGCCAAAATCCTTCTAAGTTGCTAATAACTTTTACTTTATGTTTCTTGCTTATTCCAGGTCTGACTGACTGACTGTCTGACGGAAGTTATAGGGAATCACTTTGACACCTGTGTTACCAGCCCTGCAGCCAGCACTAAACAGTGAGGGGTCATTCGGAATGAAAGTAAGAAATCCTGATATTAACTGTGAGTCCATTTTTAGAATTTGAATCTTCATCTCTTTTCGAACTCTTTCAATATAATGGGAAATGTCCGTGCTAAAGCTGAGAAGCTCTTTTCGTCTTATTTCACCGGGGAATTTTCTTTGAAGCAGCCATTGCCGAGTTCTTTTATTCAATATAAATTCACAAAATGTTGACTATTTAAAAATGAATTTGCTTCAATGCACCCACTCTTTGAGAGATTTTGGATGGAAATGACTTTACAATATTTGGAAATGTTAGAATACTGCTGATAGTATCTGGTATGCATCCAAGTAGGGTAAATTCTTGGTATTCTTGCATTAATTAGCTGCTATTATCTCTATAATTGGGCATTTAGGTTAACCCATACAACAACAACATCAATTGCTTGATGATCTACACAGATTAGAATGAACAGTTTAGACCCTGATCAGATGCAAAGGGGAGATAATTGTATTTACCTCTGTTTTCTACATAAAATGGGGTCACATGCTTTGTAAGGGCCCTTTTTACATGTTTGGTAGTCCATGTGTCATACTTATAAGGCTTAGGATGACACAATGAATGTTTCCCTTTGACAGCTTAAAGATAACCAGTGCAGAGCTGCAAAGGACACTAAATATCAGTAACTTAAGCTATGCCTGCTCTACAACATTTTAGCCCTTTCTAACAGGTCGGCTTCGGATTTTCAGACATATTCTAAATTTCATATGAAAAAGCAAATATGAGTTTTTTTCAAATTTAATTCATTGTTTGCTAGTCAAAATGGACCATATTACCTGGTAGGGTAACTTTTTTCGAGCTTCAAAATGAACTTCAAAAAATTAAGGCATCAGGGGATAGTTTCGAAATTGGGGATGGACGAATTTTAATATATTCTAGTATAGGGGTCCAAAATAGCATATTTTGAATTTAAAATGTTGATTTATGAGGATATCTTGGCTAAAAAGCATTGTAGAATGGGTATTTCTACAAGTTTGAGTGAAATACGAAACTAAAATTTCATATCATACATCCCTGCTTGTGGTGGGGAACATTGCATCGATTGCAGCTGTCAGTTGTTAATAATGAGCACCAAAAGTGACCTTTTTTCGGAGAGATTTTGCCAAAAATCTAATTGGTTATCAAAGGGTCGCCTCTTGATTTTGAATATTGTGTAATATTGATCTACAGACTGAAAGTGAGTGATAGGGCTGGTGATGTGCAGGTAACTTTCGTTTTTCATATAAGTTGTGTTGGGGTCAGTGTATTTTCACTATCGAAAAAGTGTTGATGGGGATATAACAAATATTCCACTGGTACCTAGTTTTGGGCCATAGGGGCTTTAATTTTCATTTGCCAGGTTTTGACTCCTATGGGGAGAAGGGCAAGGTAGGAAGTGAGTTGATGTGCCTATTTGTTGAAAAGTTATTAAGTTTTAAGAAAAGTATGCGGCCGCGGGCCAAAAGGTCCTTAAAAGAACCGTCCCGTGATGCCTTAAGGAAACAACTAAATTTTCATTCTTCTTTTTTCAAAGATACTTTTTATCTTTTTGATGCATCATCTATATCCGACTACAAGTGCAGTATGCATTTTCATGTAGTGCACACAGTATTTGTTGAAAAAGCTGAAATAAGTTGCCACCGTACCTATCTTGAGATTCTTAATCTGAGGCTGTTCTCGAGCACTATGCCACTTAATATGTTTTTAAATTCTCAGAGGATCAGTAAAAATGCCAGAAAATGCTTTGTTTTGCAATGAGTAGTTCCTAAATAATCTGTATTTAGGATAATCATCACCCAGAGACACTTTTTGATTAGTTCTTTAATTGATATGACATGGCTTTGCCTATGATGATGGCACAAGAAGTGCATGCTTTTAAGTGCTCATACATTTGGTCTACCAGCCAACCACATTGGCTAGAGCATTTAATGAAAATCTTGGTAATTGGACTGAAAACAAACACTTTAGAATAGCAAGGCAGTTTCGAAAGTACCGCAGGCTTAAAAGTACACAATGTACTTGTTTCATCTGGTAGGGACGGACAGATTCCTATGGCTGTGATGCACTCCAGTGTCAGTTTCGGGTTAAACACTTTTCTCGAAATGTGCATCTTGTTGCATTTGTCCATGGCAAATAAATGCACAATTGTGGTGTCAGAAGAACATGAAATGGCCTCTTTTATACAAACTGAGCAGTGTGTCAATGTAGCTTATTTGCATGGTCCACTTGTTATTGATAATAAGAGAATGAATTGTAAACATGGAATGCTTCGGTCATCACAGTAGGTTCCCTTTGTAAAACTGTATTTGTTCTTGCACATGCAGATCTAGGAACAGCAGGTTTATTTACTGTTTGCATTTTTGTTGCTGCTGCTGCTGCTGCTGCTGCTGTTGTTGTTGTTGTTGCCAAAATCCTTCTAAGTTGCTAATAACTTTTACTTTATGTTTCTTGCTTATTCCAGGTCTGACTGACTGACTGTCTGACGGAAGTTATAGGGAATCACTTTGACACCTGTGTTACCAGCCCTGCAGCCAGCACTAAACAGTGAGGGGTCATTCGGAATGAAAGTAAGAAATCCTGATATTAACTGTGAGTCCATTTTTAGAATTTGAATCTTCATCTCTTTTCGAACTCTTTCAATATAATGGGAAATGTCCGTGCTAAAGCTGAGAAGCTCTTTTCGTCTTATTTCACCGGGGAATTTTCTTTGAAGCAGCCATTGCCGAGTTCTTTTATTCAATATAAATTCACAAAATGTTGACTATTTAAAAATGAATTTGCTTCAATGCACCCACTCTTTGAGAGATTTTGGATGGAAATGACTTTACAATATTTGGAAATGTTAGAATACTGCTGATAGTATCTGGTATGCATCCAAGTAGGGTAAATTCTTGGTATTCTTGCATTAATTAGCTGCTATTATCTCTATAATTGGGCATTTAGGTTAACCCATACAACAACAACATCAATTGCTTGATGATCTACACAGATTAGAATGAACAGTTTAGACCCTGATCAGATGCAAAGGGGAGATAATTGTATTTACCTCTGTTTTCTACATAAAATGGGGTCACATGCTTTGTAAGGGCCCTTTTTACATGTTTGGTAGTCCATGTGTCATACTTATAAGGCTTAGGATGACACAATGAATGTTTCCCTTTGACAGCTTAAAGATAACCAGTGCAGAGCTGCAAAGGACACTAAATATCAGTAACTTAAGCTATGCCTGCTCTACAACATTTTAGCCCTTTCTAACAGGTCGGCTTCGGATTTTCAGACATATTCTAAATTTCATATGAAAAAGCAAATATGAGTTTTTTTCAAATTTAATTCATTGATTGCTAGTCAAAATGGACCATATTACCTGGTAGGGTAACTTTTTTCGAGCTTCAAAATGAACTTCAAAAAATTAAGGCATCAGGGGATAGTTTCGAAATTGGGGATGGACGAATTTTAATATATTCTAGTATAGGGGTCCAAAATAGCATATTTTGAATTTAAAATGTTGATTTATGAGGATATCTTGGCTAAAAAGCATTGTAGAATGGGTATTTCTACAAGTTTGAGTGAAATACGAAACTAAAATTTCATATCATACATCCCTGCTTGTGGTGGGGAACATTGCATCGATTGCAGCTGTCAGTTGTTAATAATGAGCACCAAAATTGACCTTTTTTCGGAGAGATTTTGCCAAAAATCTAATTGGTTATCAAAGGGTCGCCTCTTGATTTTGAATATTGTGTAATATTGATCTACAGACTGAAAGTGAGTGATAGGGCTGGTGATGTGCAGGTAACTTTCGTTTTTCATATAAGTTGTGTTGGGGTCAGTGTATTTTCACTATCGAAAAAGTGTTGATGGGGATATAACAAATATTCCACTGGTACCTAGTTTTGGGCCATAGGGGCTTTAATTTTCATTTGCCAGGTTTTGACTCCTATGGGGAGAAGGGCAAGGTAGGAAGTGAGTTGATGTGCCTATTTGTTGAAAAGTTATTAAGTTTTAAGAAAAGTATGCGGCCGCGGGCCAAAAGGTCCTTAAAAGAACCGTCCCGTGATGCCTTAAGGAAACAACTAAATTTTCATTCTTCTTTTTTCAAAGATACTTTTTATCTTTTTGATGCATCATCTATATCCGACTACAAGTGCAGTATGCATTTTCATGTAGTGCACACAGTATTTGTTGAAAAAGCTGAAATAAGTTGCCACCGTACCTATCTTGAGATTCTTAATCTGAGGCTGTTCTCGAGCACTATGCCACTTAATATGTTTTTAAATTCTCAGAGGATCAGTAAAAATGCCAGAAAATGCTTTGTTTTGCAATGAGTAGTTCCTAAATAATCTGTATTTAGGATAATCATCACCCAGAGACACTTTTTGATTAGTTCTTTAATTGATATGACATGGCTTTGCCTATGATGATGGCACAAGAAGTGCATGCTTTTAAGTGCTCATACATTTGGTCTACCAGCCAACCACATTGGCTAGAGCATTTAATGAAAATCTTGGTAATTGGACTGAAAACAAACACTTTAGAATAGCAAGGCAGTTTCGAAAGTACCGCAGGCTTAAAAGTACACAATGTACTTGTTTCATCTGGTAGGGACGGACAGATTCCTATGGCTGTGATGCACTCCAGTGTCAGTTTCGGGTTAAACACTTTTCTCGAAATGTGCATCTTGTTGCATTTGTCCATGGCAAATAAATGCACAATTGTGGTGTCAGAAGAACATGAAATGGCCTCTTTTATACAAACTGAGCAGTGTGTCAATGTAGCTTATTTGCATGGTCCACTTGTTATTGATAATAAGAGAATGAATTGTAAACATGGAATGCTTCGGTCATCACAGTAGGTTCCCTTTGTAAAACTGTATTTGTTCTTGCACATGCAGATCTAGGAACAGCAGGTTTATTTACTGTTTGCATTTTTGTTGCTGCTGCTGCTGCTGCTGCTGCTGTTGTTGTTGTTGTTGCCAAAATCCTTCTAAGTTGCTAATAACTTTTACTTTATGTTTCTTGCTTATTCCAGGTCTGACTGACTGACTGTCTGACGGAAGTTATAGGGAATCACTTTGACACCTGTGTTACCAGCCCTGCAGCCAGCACTAAACAGTGAGGGGTCATTCGGAATGAAAGTAAGAAATCCTGATATTAACTGTGAGTCCATTTTTAGAATTTGAATCTTCATCTCTTTTCGAACTCTTTCAATATAATGGGAAATGTCCGTGCTAAAGCTGAGAAGCTCTTTTCGTCTTATTTCACCGGGGAATTTTCTTTGAAGCAGCCATTGCCGAGTTCTTTTATTCAATATAAATTCACAAAATGTTGACTATTTAAAAATGAATTTGCTTCAATGCACCCACTCTTTGAGAGATTTTGGATGGAAATGACTTTACAATATTTGGAAATGTTAGAATACTGCTGATAGTATCTGGTATGCATCCAAGTAGGGTAAATTCTTGGTATTCTTGCATTAATTAGCTGCTATTATCTCTATAATTGGGCATTTAGGTTAACCCATACAACAACAACATCAATTGCTTGATGATCTACACAGATTAGAATGAACAGTTTAGACCCTGATCAGATGCAAAGGGGAGATAATTGTATTTACCTCTGTTTTCTACATAAAATGGGGTCACATGCTTTGTAAGGGCCCTTTTTACATGTTTGGTAGTCCATGTGTCATACTTATAAGGCTTAGGATGACACAATGAATGTTTCCCTTTGACAGCTTAAAGATAACCAGTGCAGAGCTGCAAAGGACACTAAATATCAGTAACTTAAGCTATGCCTGCTCTACAACATTTTAGCCCTTTCTAACAGGTCGGCTTCGGATTTTCAGACATATTCTAAATTTCATATGAAAAAGCAAATATGAGTTTTTTTCAAATTTAATTCATTGATTGCTAGTCAAAATGGACCATATTACCTGGTAGGGTAACTTTTTTCGAGCTTCAAAATGAACTTCAAAAAATTAAGGCATCAGGGGATAGTTTCGAAATTGGGGATGGACGAATTTTAATATATTCTAGTATAGGGGTCCAAAATAGCATATTTTGAATTTAAAATGTTGATTTATGAGGATATCTTGGCTAAAAAGCATTGTAGAATGGGTATTTCTACAAGTTTGAGTGAAATACGAAACTAAAATTTCATATCATACATCCCTGCTTGTGGTGGGGAACATTGCATCGATTGCAGCTGTCAGTTGTTAATAATGAGCACCAAAAGTGACCTTTTTTCGGAGAGATTTTGCCAAAAATCTAATTGGTTATCAAAGGGTCGCCTCTTGATTTTGAATATTGTGTAATATTGATCTACAGACTGAAAGTGAGTGATAGGGCTGGTGATGTGCAGGTAACTTTCGTTTTTCATATAAGTTGTGTTGGGGTCAGTGTATTTTCACTATCGAAAAAGTGTTGATGGGGATATAACAAATATTCCACTGGTACCTAGTTTTGGGCCATAGGGGCTTTAATTTTCATTTGCCAGGTTTTGACTCCTATGGGGAGAAGGGCAAGGTAGGAAGTGAGTTGATGTGCCTATTTGTTGAAAAGTTATTAAGTTTTAAGAAAAGTATGCGGCCGCGGGCCAAAAGGTCCTTAAAAGAACCGTCCCGTGATGCCTTAAGGAAACAACTAAATTTTCATTCTTCTTTTTTCAAAGATACTTTTTATCTTTTTGATGCATCATCTATATCCGACTACAAGTGCAGTATGCATTTTCATGTAGTGCACACAGTATTTGTTGAAAAAGCTGAAATAAGTTGCCACCGTACCTATCTTGAGATTCTTAATCTGAGGCTGTTCTCGAGCACTATGCCACTTAATATGTTTTTAAATTCTCAGAGGATCAGTAAAAATGCCAGAAAATGCTTTGTTTTGCAATGAGTAGTTCCTAAATAATCTGTATTTAGGATAATCATCACCCAGAGACACTTTTTGATTAGTTCTTTAATTGATATGACATGGCTTTGCCTATGATGATGGCACAAGAAGTGCATGCTTTTAAGTGCTCATACATTTGGTCTACCAGCCAACCACATTGGCTAGAGCATTTAATGAAAATCTTGGTAATTGGACTGAAAACAAACACTTTAGAATAGCAAGGCAGTTTCGAAAGTACCGCAGGCTTAAAAGTACACAATGTACTTGTTTCATCTGGTAGGGACGGACAGATTCCTATGGCTGTGATGCACTCCAGTGTCAGTTTCGGGTTAAACACTTTTCTCGAAATGTGCATCTTGTTGCATTTGTCCATGGCAAATAAATGCACAATTGTGGTGTCAGAAGAACATGAAATGGCCTCTTTTATACAAACTGAGCAGTGTGTCAATGTAGCTTATTTGCATGGTCCACTTGTTATTGATAATAAGAGAATGAATTGTAAACATGGAATGCTTCGGTCATCACAGTAGGTTCCCTTTGTAAAACTGTATTTGTTCTTGCACATGCAGATCTAGGAACAGCAGGTTTATTTACTGTTTGCATTTTTGTTGCTGCTGCTGCTGCTGCTGCTGTTGTTGTTGTTGTTGCCAAAATCCTTCTAAGTTGCTAATAACTTTTACTTTATGTTTCTTGCTTATTCCAGGTCTGACTGACTGACTGTCTGACGGAAGTTATAGGGAATCACTTTGACACCTGTGTTACCAGCCCTGCAGCCAGCACTAAACAGTGAGGGGTCATTCGGAATGAAAGTAAGAAATCCTGATATTAACTGTGAGTCCATTTTTAGAATTTGAATCTTCATCTCTTTTCGAACTCTTTCAATATAATGGGAAATGTCCGTGCTAAAGCTGAGAAGCTCTTTTCGTCTTATTTCACCGGGGAATTTTCTTTGAAGCAGCCATTGCCGAGTTCTTTTATTCAATATAAATTCACAAAATGTTGACTATTTAAAAATGAATTTGCTTCAATGCACCCACTCTTTGAGAGATTTTGGATGGAAATGACTTTACAATATTTGGAAATGTTAGAATACTGCTGATAGTATCTGGTATGCATCCAAGTAGGGTAAATTCTTGGTATTCTTGCATTAATTAGCTGCTATTATCTCTATAATTGGGCATTTAGGTTAACCCATACAACAACAACATCAATTGCTTGATGATCTACACAGATTAGAATGAACAGTTTAGACCCTGATCAGATGCAAAGGGGAGATAATTGTATTTACCTCTGTTTTCTACATAAAATGGGGTCACATGCTTTGTAAGGGCCCTTTTTACATGTTTGGTAGTCCATGTGTCATACTTATAAGGCTTAGGATGACACAATGAATGTTTCCCTTTGACAGCTTAAAGATAACCAGTGCAGAGCTGCAAAGGACACTAAATATCAGTAACTTAAGCTATGCCTGCTCTACAACATTTTAGCCCTTTCTAACAGGTCGGCTTCGGATTTTCAGACATATTCTAAATTTCATATGAAAAAGCAAATATGAGTTTTTTTCAAATTTAATTCATTGTTTGCTAGTCAAAATGGACCATATTACCTGGTAGGGTAACTTTTTTCGAGCTTCAAAATGAACTTCAAAAAATTAAGGCATCAGGGGATAGTTTCGAAATTGGGGATGGACGAATTTTAATATATTCTAGTATAGGGGTCCAAAATAGCATATTTTGAATTTAAAATGTTGATTTATGAGGATATCTTGGCTAAAAAGCATTGTAGAATGGGTATTTCTACAAGTTTGAGTGAAATACGAAACTAAAATTTCATATCATACATCCCTGCTTGTGGTGGGGAACATTGCATCGATTGCAGCTGTCAGTTGTTAATAATGAGCACCAAAAGTGACCTTTTTTCGGAGAGATTTTGCCAAAAATCTAATTGGTTATCAAAGGGTCGCCTCTTGATTTTGAATATTGTGTAATATTGATCTACAGACTGAAAGTGAGTGATAGGGCTGGTGATGTGCAGGTAACTTTCGTTTTTCATATAAGTTGTGTTGGGGTCAGTGTATTTTCACTATCGAAAAAGTGTTGATGGGGATATAACAAATATTCCACTGGTACCTAGTTTTGGGCCATAGGGGCTTTAATTTTCATTTGCCAGGTTTTGACTCCTATGGGGAGAAGGGCAAGGTAGGAAGTGAGTTGATGTGCCTATTTGTTGAAAAGTTATTAAGTTTTAAGAAAAGTATGCGGCCGCGGGCCAAAAGGTCCTTAAAAGAACCGTCCCGTGATGCCTTAAGGAAACAACTAAATTTTCATTCTTCTTTTTTCAAAGATACTTTTTATCTTTTTGATGCATCATCTATATCCGACTACAAGTGCAGTATGCATTTTCATGTAGTGCACACAGTATTTGTTGAAAAAGCTGAAATAAGTTGCCACCGTACCTATCTTGAGATTCTTAATCTGAGGCTGTTCTCGAGCACTATGCCACTTAATATGTTTTTAAATTCTCAGAGGATCAGTAAAAATGCCAGAAAATGCTTTGTTTTGCAATGAGTAGTTCCTAAATAATCTGTATTTAGGATAATCATCACCCAGAGACACTTTTTGATTAGTTCTTTAATTGATATGACATGGCTTTGCCTATGATGATGGCACAAGAAGTGCATGCTTTTAAGTGCTCATACATTTGGTCTACCAGCCAACCACATTGGCTAGAGCATTTAATGAAAATCTTGGTAATTGGACTGAAAACAAACACTTTAGAATAGCAAGGCAGTTTCGAAAGTACCGCAGGCTTAAAAGTACACAATGTACTTGTTTCATCTGGTAGGGACGGACAGATTCCTATGGCTGTGATGCACTCCAGTGTCAGTTTCGGGTTAAACACTTTTCTCGAAATGTGCATCTTGTTGCATTTGTCCATGGCAAATAAATGCACAATTGTGGTGTCAGAAGAACATGAAATGGCCTCTTTTATACAAACTGAGCAGTGTGTCAATGTAGCTTATTTGCATGGTCCACTTGTTATTGATAATAAGAGAATGAATTGTAAACATGGAATGCTTCGGTCATCACAGTAGGTTCCCTTTGTAAAACTGTATTTGTTCTTGCACATGCAGATCTAGGAACAGCAGGTTTATTTACTGTTTGCATTTTTGTTACTGCTGCTGCTGCTGCTGCTGCTGTTGTTGTTGTTGTTGCCAAAATCCTTCTAAGTTGCTAATAACTTTTACTTTATGTTTCTTGCTTATTCCAGGTCTGACTGACTGACTGTCTGACGGAAGTTATAGGGAATCACTTTGACACCTGTGTTACCAGCCCTGCAGCCAGCACTAAACAGTGAGGGGTCATTCGGAATGAAAGTAAGAAATCCTGATATTAACTGTGAGTCCATTTTTAGAATTTGAATCTTCATCTCTTTTCGAACTCTTTCAATATAATGGGAAATGTCCGTGCTAAAGCTGAGAAGCTCTTTTCGTCTTATTTCACCGGGGAATTTTCTTTGAAGCAGCCATTGCCGAGTTCTTTTATTCAATATAAATTCACAAAATGTTGACTATTTAAAAATGAATTTGCTTCAATGCACCCACTCTTTGAGAGATTTTGGATGGAAATGACTTTACAATATTTGGAAATGTTAGAATACTGCTGATAGTATCTGGTATGCATCCAAGTAGGGTAAATTCTTGGTATTCTTGCATTAATTAGCTGCTATTATCTCTATAATTGGGCATTTAGGTTAACCCATACAACAACAACATCAATTGCTTGATGATCTACACAGATTAGAATGAACAGTTTAGACCCTGATCAGATGCAAAGGGGAGATAATTGTATTTACCTCTGTTTTCTACATAAAATGGGGTCACATGCTTTGTAAGGGCCCTTTTTACATGTTTGGTAGTCCATGTGTCATACTTATAAGGCTTAGGATGACACAATGAATGTTTCCCTTTGACAGCTTAAAGATAACCAGTGCAGAGCTGCAAAGGACACTAAATATCAGTAACTTAAGCTATGCCTGCTCTACAACATTTTAGCCCTTTCTAACAGGTCGGCTTCGGATTTTCAGACATATTCTAAATTTCATATGAAAAAGCAAATATGAGTTTTTTTCAAATTTAATTCATTGTTTGCTAGTCAAAATGGACCATATTACCTGGTAGGGTAACTTTTTTCGAGCTTCAAAATGAACTTCAAAAAATTAAGGAAACAACTAAATTTTCATTCTTCTTTTTTCAAAGATACTTTTTATCTTTTTGATGCATCATCTATATCCGACTACAAGTGCAGTATGCATTTTCATGTAGTGCACACAGTATTTGTTGAAAAAGCTGAAATAAGTTGCCACCGTACCTATCTTGAGATTCTTAATCTGAGGCTGTTCTCGAGCACTATGCCACTTAATATGTTTTTAAATTCTCAGAGGATCAGTAAAAATGCCAGAAAATGCTTTGTTTTGCAATGAGTAGTTCCTAAATAATCTGTATTTAGGATAATCATCACCCAGAGACACTTTTTGATTAGTTCTTTAATTGATATGACATGGCTTTGCCTATGATGATGGCACAAGAAGTGCATGCTTTTAAGTGCTCATACATTTGGTCTACCAGCCAACCACATTGGCTAGAGCATTTAATGAAAATCTTGGTAATTGGACTGAAAACAAACACTTTAGAATAGCAAGGCAGTTTCGAAAGTACCGCAGGCTTAAAAGTACACAATGTACTTGTTTCATCTGGTAGGGACGGACAGATTCCTATGGCTGTGATGCACTCCAGTGTCAGTTTCGGGTTAAACACTTTTCTCGAAATGTGCATCTTGTTGCATTTGTCCATGGCAAATAAATGCACAATTGTGGTGTCAGAAGAACATGAAATGGCCTCTTTTATACAAACTGAGCAGTGTGTCAATGTAGCTTATTTGCATGGTCCACTTGTTATTGATAATAAGAGAATGAATTGTAAACATGGAATGCTTCGGTCATCACAGTAGGTTCCCTTTGTAAAACTGTATTTGTTCTTGCACATGCAGATCTAGGAACAGCAGGTTTATTTACTGTTTGCATTTTTGTTGCTGCTGCTGCTGCTGCTGCTGTTGTTGTTGTTGTTGCCAAAATCCTTCTAAGTTGCTAATAACTTTTACTTTATGTTTCTTGCTTATTCCAGGTCTGACTGACTGACTGTCTGACGGAAGTTATAGGGAATCACTTTGACACCTGTGTTACCAGCCCTGCAGCCAGCACTAAACAGTGAGGGGTCATTCGGAATGAAAGTAAGAAATCCTGATATTAACTGTGAGTCCATTTTTAGAATTTGAATCTTCATCTCTTTTCGAACTCTTTCAATATAATGGGAAATGTCCGTGCTAAAGCTGAGAAGCTCTTTTCGTCTTATTTCACCGGGGAATTTTCTTTGAAGCAGCCATTGCCGAGTTCTTTTATTCAATATAAATTCACAAAATGTTGACTATTTAAAAATGAATTTGCTTCAATGCACCCACTCTTTGAGAGATTTTGGATGGAAATGACTTTACAATATTTGGAAATGTTAGAATACTGCTGATAGTATCTGGTATGCATCCAAGTAGGGTAAATTCTTGGTATTCTTGCATTAATTAGCTGCTATTATCTCTATAATTGGGCATTTAGGTTAACCCATACAACAACAACATCAATTGCTTGATGATCTACACAGATTAGAATGAACAGTTTAGACCCTGATCAGATGCAAAGGGGAGATAATTGTATTTACCTCTGTTTTCTACATAAAATGGGGTCACATGCTTTGTAAGGGCCCTTTTTACATGTTTGGTAGTCCATGTGTCATACTTATAAGGCTTAGGATGACACAATGAATGTTTCCCTTTGACAGCTTAAAGATAACCAGTGCAGAGCTGCAAAGGACACTAAATATCAGTAACTTAAGCTATGCCTGCTCTACAACATTTTAGCCCTTTCTAACAGGTCGGCTTCGGATTTTCAGACATATTCTAAATTTCATATGAAAAAGCAAATATGAGTTTTTTTCAAATTTAATTCATTGATTGCTAGTCAAAATGGACCATATTACCTGGTAGGGTAACTTTTTTCGAGCTTCAAAATGAACTTCAAAAAATTAAGGCATCAGGGGATAGTTTCGAAATTGGGGATGGACGAATTTTAATATATTCTAGTATAGGGGTCCAAAATAGCATATTTTGAATTTAAAATGTTGATTTATGAGGATATCTTGGCTAAAAAGCATTGTAGAATGGGTATTTCTACAAGTTTGAGTGAAATACGAAACTAAAATTTCATATCATACATCCCTGCTTGTGGTGGGGAACATTGCATCGATTGCAGCTGTCAGTTGTTAATAATGAGCACCAAAAGTGACCTTTTTTCGGAGAGATTTTGCCAAAAATCTAATTGGTTATCAAAGGGTCGCCTCTTGATTTTGAATATTGTGTAATATTGATCTACAGACTGAAAGTGAGTGATAGGGCTGGTGATGTGCAGGTAACTTTCGTTTTTCATATAAGTTGTGTTGGGGTCAGTGTATTTTCACTATCGAAAAAGTGTTGATGGGGATATAACAAATATTCCACTGGTACCTAGTTTTGGGCCATAGGGGCTTTAATTTTCATTTGCCAGGTTTTGACTCCTATGGGGAGAAGGGCAAGGTAGGAAGTGAGTTGATGTGCCTATTTGTTGAAAAGTTATTAAGTTTTAAGAAAAGTATGCGGCCGCGGGCCAAAAGGTCCTTAAAAGAACCGTCCCGTGATGCCTTAAGGAAACAACTAAATTTTCATTCTTCTTTTTTCAAAGATACTTTTTATCTTTTTGATGCATCATCTATATCCGACTACAAGTGCAGTATGCATTTTCATGTAGTGCACACAGTATTTGTTGAAAAAGCTGAAATAAGTTGCCACCGTACCTATCTTGAGATTCTTAATCTGAGGCTGTTCTCGAGCACTATGCCACTTAATATGTTTTTAAATTCTCAGAGGATCAGTAAAAATGCCAGAAAATGCTTTGTTTTGCAATGAGTAGTTCCTAAATAATCTGTATTTAGGATAATCATCACCCAGAGACACTTTTTGATTAGTTCTTTAATTGATATGACATGGCTTTGCCTATGATGATGGCACAAGAAGTGCATGCTTTTAAGTGCTCATACATTTGGTCTACCAGCCAACCACATTGGCTAGAGCATTTAATGAAAATCTTGGTAATTGGACTGAAAACAAACACTTTAGAATAGCAAGGCAGTTTCGAAAGTACCGCAGGCTTAAAAGTACACAATGTACTTGTTTCATCTGGTAGGGACGGACAGATTCCTATGGCTGTGATGCACTCCAGTGTCAGTTTCGGGTTAAACACTTTTCTCGAAATGTGCATCTTGTTGCATTTGTCCATGGCAAATAAATGCACAATTGTGGTGTCAGAAGAACATGAAATGGCCTCTTTTATACAAACTGAGCAGTGTGTCAATGTAGCTTATTTGCATGGTCCACTTGTTATTGATAATAAGAGAATGAATTGTAAACATGGAATGCTTCGGTCATCACAGTAGGTTCCCTTTGTAAAACTGTATTTGTTCTTGCACATGCAGATCTAGGAACAGCAGGTTTATTTACTGTTTGCATTTTTGTTGCTGCTGCTGCTGCTGCTGCTGTTGTTGTTGTTGTTGCCAAAATCCTTCTAAGTTGCTAATAACTTTTACTTTATGTTTCTTGCTTATTCCAGGTCTGACTGACTGACTGTCTGACGGAAGTTATAGGGAATCACTTTGACACCTGTGTTACCAGCCCTGCAGCCAGCACTAAACAGTGAGGGGTCATTCGGAATGAAAGTAAGAAATCCTGATATTAACTGTGAGTCCATTTTTAGAATTTGAATCTTCATCTCTTTTCGAACTCTTTCAATATAATGGGAAATGTCCGTGCTAAAGCTGAGAAGCTCTTTTCGTCTTATTTCACCGGGGAATTTTCTTTGAAGCAGCCATTGCCGAGTTCTTTTATTCAATATAAATTCACAAAATGTTGACTATTTAAAAATGAATTTGCTTCAATGCACCCACTCTTTGAGAGATTTTGGATGGAAATGACTTTACAATATTTGGAAATGTTAGAATACTGCTGATAGTATCTGGTATGCATCCAAGTAGGGTAAATTCTTGGTATTCTTGCATTAATTAGCTGCTATTATCTCTATAATTGGGCATTTAGGTTAACCCATACAACAACAACATCAATTGCTTGATGATCTACACAGATTAGAATGAACAGTTTAGACCCTGATCAGATGCAAAGGGGAGATAATTGTATTTACCTCTGTTTTCTACATAAAATGGGGTCACATGCTTTGTAAGGGCCCTTTTTACATGTTTGGTAGTCCATGTGTCATACTTATAAGGCTTAGGATGACACAATGAATGTTTCCCTTTGACAGCTTAAAGATAACCAGTGCAGAGCTGCAAAGGACACTAAATATCAGTAACTTAAGCTATGCCTGCTCTACAACATTTTAGCCCTTTCTAACAGGTCGGCTTCGGATTTTCAGACATATTCTAAATTTCATATGAAAAAGCAAATATGAGTTTTTTTCAAATTTAATTCATTGATTGCTAGTCAAAATGGACCATATTACCTGGTAGGGTAACTTTTTTCGAGCTTCAAAATGAACCTCAAAAAATTAAGGCATCAGGGGATAGTTTCGAAATTGGGGATGGACGAATTTTAATATATTCTAGTATAGGGGTCCAAAATAGCATATTTTGAATTTAAAATGTTGATTTATGAGGATATCTTGGCTAAAAAGCATTGTAGAATGGGTATTTCTACAAGTTTGAGTGAAATACGAAACTAAAATTTCATATCATACATCCCTGCTTGTGGTGGGGAACATTGCATCGATTGCAGCTGTCAGTTGTTAATAATGAGCACCAAAAGTGACCTTTTTTCGGAGAGATTTTGCCAAAAATCTAATTGGTTATCAAAGGGTCGCCTCTTGATTTTGAATATTGTGTAATATTGATCTACAGACTGAAAGTGAGTGATAGGGCTGGTGATGTGCAGGTAACTTTCGTTTTTCATATAAGTTGTGTTGGGGTCAGTGTATTTTCACTATCGAAAAAGTGTTGATGGGGATATAACAAATATTCCACTGGTACCTAGTTTTGGGCCATAGGGGCTTTAATTTTCATTTGCCAGGTTTTGACTCCTATGGGGAGAAGGGCAAGGTAGGAAGTGAGTTGATGTGCCTATTTGTTGAAAAGTTATTAAGTTTTAAGAAAAGTATGCGGCCGCGGGCCAAAAGGTCCTTAAAAGAACCGTCCCGTGATGCCTATAATTTGTTAGGTATGAAAGCCGGGACCGTGCCGCGCTGTCGCGCCGAAATCTGCCGCGCCAGAAATATATTTTTCCTTTCCCGAAGCACTAAGAGGTGTAATTCCGTATTTTTTTCGCTCTGTCATCTGCAAATAGTATTATTAACAATTGCCAATACAAAAATACATTATTTTTTACCGAAACAATGATTTTAATGGCGATTTGACATGTGTCAGGGGTAGGAAAGCCCCTGCCTTGCCGTGCCTTGCCGTGCCTTGCCACTTGCGTTAGTGGCAGTTTACCATATTTTTAAACAGTCGATTACTGGAACATTTGTCCTGGCTGCATTTTTACTAGAATCCATGGCACGGATGATTCTTAGTGGGTGCTTTAGGCATGCAATGGAATATATTAATAATAATAACGCATACACTCAATTGGCCCTTTTTCATGCGTTGTTACAGCTGGACAATTAACTGGTCAGTTAAACTTGTTCACGGTCCGCTTGCATCATAATATAATCAAGGGACCATCAATAAATGAATAATATTCTTGACTTTGAAAATTAGCTATGTAAAGTAAAGAGTATCTGTTGTGCTCCACCAGATAATAGGGATTTATGGTTAGACAATATATACTCCTCAAAATAATTGAAGGACCAATACTATCAATTATAACATTGATGCATTTTGTATAGAACGTATTTTGAGAACCAATGTTACGATCTAGCCTAAACTTTTCGGACATCTTTGACGTCTTATTGCCAAGTGAAACGGCAAAAAGAAAGTGGTAGAAAATGTTACTAACAAGGATTTTTTGTCATTTTAAAACTTGACCTAAATGTATTGGAATGTCATTTTTTGTGTGTGATCCATGGACTACAGAACTGCATAAAATGAATGCAAATTGCTTTTAGATGCTGAAATCTCTGTTTTCGCATGCTTTTATGGTGTTTCAATCCCATCAATTCCATCCACCTCTTCCTGTGAGAGAAAATTGCCCCGTTTGGCTGTGGCGTAATAGCCAGACTATAGATTCAGACATCAGGTTTGGCGTTTGTCTGTGACAATCTTTAAAAATTCGTCGGGACATCTTGTAACACTAAATGGCATAGAATGACGATTGAAAATCTGATTCTTGATGGCCAAGTACACGCATTGATATCAGAAAAGAAAACAATGTCAAAACTCCATTGTCAGAGATGAAAATGCTTGCTTCCCAGTATATTGAAACTGTTTGAAGATTTTTTTGCATGTAAGCTGAACTGTTTAAAACAAAGTTTAATTTTGTGTCACTTTCATTCTACTCGAATGACCACAGAAGAATTTTTTAACCCCACCCACTGCCTTTTGAAAGTGTGTTTTTGAGGGTATGTGCATTTGAGACACAGTTATGGCAGAATTAGGCATGGGAATCATTAATAATGATTCTTAATTTATGGGCATAAAGAACTGAAAGATTTGGGCCAAGTTTTACAGAATTTAAATGTTTGAGCTAATTATACTCGCGTTCTAAAATCTTGGTCCTTTAATTATTTTGAGGAGTATATATATGGAATCTAATAACTGAACAATATGACTCCATTATGTATTTTCATGCATGCAATTATCTGTATTATACCTCTTGCTGTTGACTATGTTGACCTAGAGTGAATAAAGAATTGAAAATAAAAAAAAAATTGATCAATAATAGAACCGAACAAGCTCATTAAAGAATCTAATCTAATCAATTAGTACCGAAAGAATTTGGAACAAGAAGTTTGTGAACTTCAATGAGCTCAACATTAATTTGTGTTACTCAGAATCTAGTATTTATTTATTTATTTATTTATTTATTTATTTATTTATTTATTTATTTATTTAAGCATAGCTAATGCGCCGATGCGTCGGCTGGTCTGCGCCTTTGTTTTTTTGCAAACACCCACAACATTAGCAACGGTTTTTCGTTATATGTTTCACAGTGTCGGCCAAGACGAGTCTGCGCATATGCACAGTCTCGCCAAAGCCTCTACTGCTGGTTTATACAAGATGATAAACTTTATACATTAACCACGTCGCTCATCTAATGAAACTATCTAGAATATGGTTATATTACAAGATGGATAACGTTCGTTTATCATAAATTTGTTCACAGTGAAGGCTCAAACGAGTTTGCGCATACGCACAGTCTCGCCAGGGCCTTTACTGCTTGTTTACTGAATGCGAGAGCATTTAATCAATGGAAATGACGCCTTTCCCAAAATTTAGAAAAAAACTAAAACTTTGAAAACAAATTTAGTTTCTGATTTGAGGGTGCGTCATTCATAGTGCAGTGGGATTCCCACAGCATATAACATGCTTTGGGAAATATTACTGTGGTTCTAGTCCATCCATGTATGATGTCATTGATGCCAGCAAACAAGACGATTACCTGCACAAATACAGGATTTTTTATTATTTAACTGAACTCTATTTTTTCTGAGTCCTATGTACCCTTCATGTCTTGTGATGTGATAGAAACAATGTTATATTGTATACAAACAATATACTGTAAAGGCTCTAGCGAGACTGCGCATATGTGCAAGCTCGTCTGAGTCTCAAATGTGAACTGACTAATGATGTACATGTACATGTATGACCATTGAACAGAACTGAGTTTTATTCGAAATCCTGTAGGCTATAGAGCTCGCAAGGAATACAATCTACATCTTTCGGAGAAGGCGTGCTTAATTTTCTAACTTGCATATCCACTACCTTCAGTAAACAAGCAGTAAAGGCTCTGGCGAGACTGTGCGTATGCGCATGGGCGGATTCAGAGGGGGGGACATGGGGTCTGGACCCAGACTGTGCGTATGCGCATGGGCGGATTCAGAGGGGGGGGGGACATGGGGTCTGCACCCCCCCCCCCCTGAAAAATCACAAAACTACAGGGTTTTCTAGCAATACTGTTATAGATCTCCAGAAAAAATCACAAGGTTACCAAACCAGCATTAAATGTTGGGCCATCATTGGTACGACAGTCTCTCCCTTCATCAACTAAGAAAAAAACAACAACTAAAAAACATTGTCAAAGTCGGACCCCCTCTGGCAAAACTTTCTGGATCCGCGCAAAATGTGCAAACTCGTCTGAGCCTTCACTGAGATCTGACTTATGATGTACATGCATGATCATTGAACAGAACTGAGTTTTATTCGAACTCCTGTAGGCTATATAGCTCGCGAGGATACAATCTACATCTTTCGAGGAAGGTGTGCTTAATTTTCTAACTCTTCAATAAACAAGCAGTAAAGGCTCTGGCGAGACTGTGCATATTCGCGTGGGTGGATCCAGATGGGGGAAAGGGGGTTCGGACCCCCCCCCCCCCCCCCCCTAAAAATCACAACACTATAGGGTTATAGCAATACTGGCCCGGATCCCCTGAAAAATCACAAGGTTACAAAGCCAGCATTCAATGTTGGGCCATCAACGGTACGACAGTGAAACTCCATTTTAATGGCGTTTGCTGGCGGGCCGATGTTGGTCCGCTTATGGTGGTACATGTATTTGGATCGTCTCTTCCCTCGTCAACTAAGAAAAAAGAACGTTGTCAAAGTCGGACCCCCTCTGGCAAAACTTTCTGGATTCGTGTAAGATGCGAGAACTCGTCTGAGGAGCCTTCACTGTGAATAAATTTATGATGTACGAACGTTATCTATCTTGTAATATAACAATATTCTAGCTAGTTTCATTAGATGAGCGACGTATTTAGTATTTTATCATCTTGTCATCTTCACCAGCGAAGGTTTCGTCGTATCTAACTTTCGTTAGATTAGACAATCGCAACCCTTGGAAGGACAAGATGTCATCTTGTATAAACCAGCAATAGATGCTATGACGAGACTGTGCATATAGGTTTGATAGGATTCTGAGTAACAGAAAGTAATGTCGCCTTATTGAAGTTCACAAACTTCTTTCTAGAAAATGATTAAGGAAGGGGAGCGCAGTGGCTCAGTGGTATAGTGCTTGACTCGAGACCGAAGGGCCGCGGGTTCGAACCTCACCGGCGTCACATTTCAAGAAAATCGCTGCAGTTTTCTTTGGGTCCTGTTTAAAAGAATTCCATTCTGTCTGGAACTGCCCGTTTAAAATAATCACCTTTTGTTTGAAAGATGTTGGGGCTATTTGTTTTGTAGTATCTGGCTCAGCCCTGGTTGCCCATTTCACCCGGTTGTGTCTAAAAGCTGTAACCGAACCGAATTCGGCCGAACCTACCAAACTTACCGAATGTTCACTTTTTTAACCTATTGATTATACACTGACCCAAAATGAAAACTTTACACTTTATTTATTTGAAAAACTGTTTTGTTAGTATACATGTCGTTGTAATATTACGCATGCTTATCGAGACTTCGTCGCAGATAACGATTATGCAATTTTTATTCAAATCCCAGGTCTATTCAAGCGTCAACGCCTGAAAAACGTGATCCTTACCTTGCACGTGCTGAGGAACAGGCGATTCATTAACAGCTTTAAAACCGACAAGAAAACATTTGCAGCTTAGTACTGGTAGTAAAAAACAATTTATTGTTACAAAACGCTTCCATTCAGTGACGGTACGCCTTTTAAAAGATCAAAGAAACCAAGATTTTGGCGTGCTCAAGGCGGCGTCTACGGTAAATGATATCGCCCATCAATTTGGGTGCTCTAGATAGACTACTCATTATCTTATGAACCGGTACAACAGAACTGGGTATGTCGGATTTCGTGCAAGACCTTCTCACGCACGTGTGACGACGTTACGTTCTTATCGCGTAAACGCGTTAACTCACCCACGTAATCGTTTTAAACGGCAACAAGTTTTGCTGGTCTTTACGGGGTTCATGCACATAAGATAATTAGTCATTTCGTGCAAAAAAACGTACCTGGAATATTCCAGCATGACAATACCAGGCCTCACACAATACGTAAATAATCACACAGTTCCATGCTAAAAAACGTCAATCTCTTGCCTTGGCCTGCTTCATCCACGGTCATGGACCCCATATAACACGTATAGGATGAATTGGGTCCGATGGTCAGGTCCAATCATCAAATTGATGCGCTAAATGACTCCAATATGCACCTATGTTAGCATTACATACGTATCCCTAACGCGCTCATACAGCGTTACGTAAATTCAATGAGGTGACGTATTCTGCTAAGCATTCGTAAAAATGTAGGTCACACTGGTGTCTGATGATCTTTTTAACATCACTTAAAGCACGCAGTCAGTAATTTCTTGTTTCCAAAATCTGTGTGACTGGAATAATTGTTTTTAGAAATTTTCATTTTGACCCCTCTGAACTGAATTATTCAAAAAAAATTATGCAATTTTTGATTTTCATCTAATAATTTTTTCAGAGACATCGATAAGACATTGAAAATTCGATGACCGAAAAAATTAACCCCGAAACTTAATTTATCATTTAAATATATATTTTTGAATACTATGTAAAGTTTTCATTTTGGGTCAGTGTAGGTTTGTGATTTTTTTTATATCCCTTTAAGGCTTTGGCCAATATATCTGTATCCTTAAAAACCCTTCCAGTGCCTCACTAAGAATAAAGGTGTCGTCGCGTTGTCTCTTAAAGTGTCGCCGAATTGTCTCAAAATCTGTCGACGAGTTGTCTCAAAAAAACGTGTCGCCGTCGGCGACTTTCCGGTATATTTCGGTATGTTCTGCCACCAAGTTTATTTGAAGTAACTATAAATAGCCTACGCATGTAGATAAATACAACGATCTATGCCAGATTAATATCATTATTAATGAGACTAAAACGGTATTATTTTCAAGTGACAATTTACTTATTTAGACAATGATCTCAAGTAATGTTGCATTTGTTAAACATATCA
The DNA here is from genome assembly GCA_964019695.1 of Loripinus fragilis. Taxonomy (NCBI): domain Eukaryota; kingdom Metazoa; phylum Mollusca; class Bivalvia; order Lucinida; family Lucinidae; genus Loripinus; species Loripinus fragilis. The sequence goes on from OZ026518.1 coordinate 81,247,451, forward strand.
GGTGCTTTCATAGTTAATGACTTCCAGTTACCATTTGTATTAAAAGTTTTTCCCACTTCACATTCTACTTTTAATCCCTATATTTAATATTAAACATGAAATATATAAAATATACCATAACTCCAAACATTCTTAGTTATGAACTACTTATAATACTGCAATAGTGTAACAGGGGCTTTGAAACCTACGCAGCCAAATCAATGCTTAAACTTGCACTTTTCTTTTACAATGCAACTTCTCCGCCAACTGACTTTCCAGACTAATTACAAATTTTCACCGTGTCCCTACAACAGGCTTACAATACACTGTATCCCTTTGATCTGCAAAAGACATCGTTCACATACTTTGAGTCAAACTTTCACGTTGGCAACCTTCAATTTTCGTCTCATCCAATCAATCAACATCTAACACCAATCTATTGTGCATAAAATATCTTACAATTACAACAGGACTTTAAATGTATGTTCTCCTTTGAATGCCGCTGAATATCTTTTTTAAAGATATTTCTTGTTAGATTTACACTTGTATCATTTTTTCTCCAAAACATTTGGAATATCACTGAAATTATTGGTACCTTCATCATATAGACTTAAGGAATCTCCAACGCATACAATAAACAATTTTCTACAAAAGCTTAATTATGTTAAACAACTTACATATTCTGTTGTTAAACAAAAATTCAACATTATTCACATCATTTGTGAAAATTTCAGAACAACACCTTCGGTATTATGCAAAATACAGCTTATTTAATTTGAAAGGGTCAAAATCCAAAGTCACAACATATTATAATTAGGCTCAAATCTGTGTTTCAGTGTGTTTAATTTAATTTCGTTTGTCATGCTGAATAATAAAAAACATCATTTGGAATAAGACATGCATAAAATCCGCGGTGGGTCAGACTTCAGACTCCATGACAACTATGGCATAACACATTCATCGGTGGGTCAGCGCCTGGTATTATCTTTAGCTGGGCCCACTGTGGCTCAACAGGTTTTTTTCTTTAGCTCTTGACTGTCAGTGAGTTGAATACCCTTTTCTTTGTTTTCTTGCAGTATATTTATCCCCACGCTTTTTTAAAAAAGCGTCGGGGATATTGCAATCGCCTCCGTCCGTCCGTCCGTCCGTCACGCTATCTCCTCCTAAACCATTGGATGAAATCCAACCAAATTTGGTGTGTGAGTTGCTCACATAAATAGGGTGTGCAACGGCACATTTTTTTTTGGCCCCGCCCCCTGGGGCCCTGGGGAGGGGCCAAAAGGTCAAATATCATTAAATTTCAATTACAGAGTCAATTTCAAAGATTTTTTAACCAAACTTTGTGTGTCTTCTCACACATGAAAGATATAAAACATATCAGACGGGATTTTCATTTGGTCGCCTGGGTCATGCCCCAGGGGTCGGACTTAGGAGTACTGTGGGGGGGTTTGGGGGTCAAATTTTTTTTCTTTTCGAAATTCAACCAAATTTGGTGTGTGAGTTACTTACATGAATGGCACATGCACCGGCGCCATTTTTTGGGTCCCCACCCCCTGGGGCCTTGGGGAGGGGCCAAAAGGTAAAATATCATTAAATCTGAATTACATAGTCAATTTCAAATGTTTTTAAACCAAACTTTGTGTATCTTCTCACAAATGAAATATATATAACATATCAGACGGGATTTTCATTCGGCTGCCTGGGTCAAGCCCAGGGGTGGGACTTGGGGGTACCGTGGGGGGTTGGGGGTAAAAAAATTTTTTTTTCCGAAATTCAACCAGATTTTGTGTATGAGTTACTCACATGAATGGCACATGCACCGGCACAATTTTTTGGGTCCCCGCCCCCTGGGGCCTTGGGGAGGGGTCAAAAATTAAATTTTCTGAACATGGTCATGTGGCATATCAAATTAAAGGGGATGAGCAGTAGACCATGATACACTAAACAATTTTAACCTACGATAAAACTGGTGACCTTGGGATGGGGTCAAAGGGTCAATTACCATTAGATTTCTTTGAGAGCGTGGGGATTTGCGATGGCGTGCCATCGAATGTGTTCTAGTTTTATATATTTGATGTTTGGTGATACATCGGATAAGTAAGGACACCTCCGCGCGAGCTTTTCATTTTTATGTTTGATAACAGCAGAATATAGGGCGAATATGTGGTAGTAAAATTAAATTAAGCCCCCAGTGGGTTCTGTTGTTGTTGATTCAGTGTTTATCAGTCACCCCTAATATTAACTGCATTGTTTCAACATGACCTAATAAACGTTTCCTATCTCACGGCATGCTACCTTTATCAGGTCATGATGACGTTGCACTTTTTGTATGACGTCGCCAATGACGCTGAATCAACACCGAAATCAAAAATTACGTCATAATCGCTAGTTTGAAGAGTGTTTAACAATGGGTAAACTGATAAATAGAATACCAGGTTCGCGTCTTTTGATATCAAGTTTACCAGGCTCGGCTTTGAGAACGCATGTTGAATCGCTCGGCAAGCCTCGCGATGTCAACATGCGTTCTCAAAGCCTTGCCTGGTAAACTTGATATCAAAAGACACTCACCTAGTATTCTCTATTTATTGTTGCCTCCATTGTCTCGGGGGAGGGGGGGGGGGGTTGGTTGGTCCTTGTTTTTCTTGTGCACTACTTAGCTTCTAGTTGTGCAATCATCTCGCTGGGAAAAAAAGAGAAGTGGATGCTTTACTTTAATTGCCGTTAAAGAAATTTGGCAGTCTCCCGTGTCTCTTCCTCACAGTGTTGTGTGTTGGTAAGTGATTGTGGCGTTTCCTTGTCATACTCACTTTTTCATATGGTTTGCTTGGTTCAATTTTAGTAATCGCCACTGTAAGCATCATCTGCAAGGCTATGCTGTTAGCCAGTAGGATAAATGCTTTACCATGGCCATCCTGCTCCTTTTATCGAAATCCAATCGAGCACATATGCGATGCGATTGTCAGGAATTATCTAATTACTTGTGTTTGCGTATTGTCTGTACAATTCTATAGATAAAGGAGATAGAAATTGGAAGATTTTATTTTATTTTATTTTGTGAATGATATAATGCAAACTGACTTGTGTTTGAAAATAATTCAGAATCATATCTCATTAAAAATGGAATACAGTGACAAATTGCTATTCTGTTTTTCGTATTGGTTTTTTTTATAAAAAATGGTAAATTTGCGACTTTCGTTTTTAGAAACTTTCAACTCAAACTTCCATATTTTAAAAGTTCTGAGTCCGTTGTCTCTGAAAATAACCATGTATTACCGGAAAACATTGTTCTAATGTATTCCAAAATATTTTAAATTTCAAATTTCAAGATTTTAAGAAAACGCAAAACAAAAGTGTATGCGTTAGAAGATTCCTTAGGTGTAGAAATAACACCTTTATCCACCCACGTACCTTATAAGGCAGGCATGACTAGCGATCCAAAGGATGGCTTAATTATTAATATACAAACACTTCATTTTTTCTGCATAATTTGGCACGATGATACAAATAATAAGAATAAAGTGAAACGCAAACAGCCCACGTTGATGAGATAAAGTGTCCTTTCACGAGTTTGTCATTTATCTAACAGGGGAAATTTGGAGTGTTTTGATCTGAAAGGGGATTTTCTTATCGAATGAAAGTTTAAGAGATCTTGATTGCTTTGATTTCTGCCGAGGGGAAAATTGTGAATTTATTTCCATGGAGATTCAGTTAAGCAGTTTTTATTGTTCTTCAGATGTTGTCACGTCTTCAGTTCTTAATTGGAAGTTTGGCGAAGAGGAAGCAATTACAATTTCAGATCTGACAAATCACAGACCATAATACTGCTGTGTATACCTGACTATAAGAAGGCGCATTTATATCCAAGGCCAGAATTTTTTATTAGTTGATTTACGGAATTTTTTTTCAGATTTAAGGTCGGTGGGACAAAAAAACTGGTCATTTTCAGAGCTTTTTTTTTCATTTTCAGAGCTTTTTTAATATCTTCAGAAAAAAAAACAGTAAAACTTATAAGGTAAACCAACAGTCTGTATTCAATCTTTAAATATTTTATCAATTTCCTAAAAATCTGGACAGGAAATCACTTTTAACAGTGTCGCTCTCAAAAAGACACAGACAGAACCTCAAAAATATAATTATTTTTTCAACGAAACAAATAATATTTAGAGTCGGCGGATAAAATATAAAAAATAATTTTAGATTTTTTTCTACTTTACGGAAAATTACAATAGGAGGGTTCGTAAATCAACTGATAAAAAAATTCTGGCCTAAAGATATACCCGGTTACTCTATCGTTCTCACAGAATAGCAAATACTGTTATTTAGGGTCAGGATAGGGGCGGGGTCTGGCGTTCACTAATCATTAAAAGTTTAGCCCATTAATCACTCGCTCTCATTAAAATTTTCGCTTATTCATTAAAAGAATTCCATTATTCTTTTAAAATTTTGATATCTTATAATTTTATTTTTAGACTTTACCCATTTAAGCCGAATGGAATTTCCCATTCTTATTAATTGGACCAGTCCATTTCCATTATAAGGGTTGTTTGGTGGTATTTTTCATTTTTATTTAAATCTTAATAGAACATTCTGTAAGCAAACAGTGGAGACCCTGATCAGACACCTCATGTGCGGCGTCTGAGCTGGGTCAGCACTGTTTGCATATGTCCCACAAAAAGCACGCTAGGCTTATGTGGGTTAAATTTGGATTATTCTTTATTTTTTAAAACGTATTATTCAGAAGGCATATTCATTTTTTTGCTATTCATTAAAAAGTAGAATTATTCTCTATTTTAGGACCTCTTTTAATTTTTAATTATTCTCTAATCATTATTTGTTTTTGCTCTTTATTCTGTAATCATTATAAAATGAGACCATCATTCACTAACCATTAAACCCCAACAGACCAGGGCTTACCCTGTCTCAGAATTTGTTGTACCCAAACTTTAGCCATATGGTAAAAGTTGGAGCCAAATGAAATCAAATTTAACCAAGGTTTTAGTCAGAAAGTAGTTGACAAGTTGTTTTGTATTTAATTCTTTGCCCGCTAGGGGCGACTTTTGTTGTCTGCAGATAACCTTTGCAAACAGTTTGGACCCTGAAAACCTTTGCAAACAGTTTGGACCCAGATCAGAGTCAAATATGGCACAATAATAAAGTGTGACGGAATAATAAAAGCAATATTTGAAAATCCAAAAGCTGATCAGAATACACAAATAAGTAATTTTTGAACCGCCTAGACTGTACTTTTAGCCAATGACTTATATTTGCAGCCACTCTACATTTTTAGTAGAAACTGGCTACAATGGCCAATGGCAGGGTGAGTCCTGCAGACCCCACCCAGACCCTCATTTAGGATGGGGTAAAGGATCTGAGCGTTAATATAGATTCTCGCTGAAATATAACTGCAAGTCCCGACTCTAGGGACTGCGGAGTTAGCTGTCCTTAGCGTCCGGGTAAATCCCCATAGACGCTCGACGATGGGTCAGGCCTCAGACTTAATGGCGGCCCTGAGGTAAGGCTTTAATCCGTTGGTTGGTGCCTGATGCTTGTAGGTGGCTGGGCCCACCTAAGCTCAACTTGAGGTTTTCTTTAGCTCTGACTATCTGAGAGTCATGGGCCCTTTTCTTTGTATCATCATAATGTGTTAATTTGATTTGATTGTTTCTCTGTGATGATACATTGCATTAGTAAGGAAGTCTCCATTTGAGCTAAACAATTTTGTGTTTTAACAACAACAGAATCTTGGGCGAAGATTTAGCGATAGTAAAATGCATTTAAGCCCCCGGTGGCTTAGGCTGCTGTCCATTCTAAGGCGGTGGTTCTGTTGTTTTTGATATATTGTTTAATGTTTGTGAGAGTAATGTGTTTGTCTTTGTTTTGCTATGCATTACTTTGTGTCCATTTTAGTTTTGCAATCATCTTGAAGAGGATGAGAAAGCTGGCTGCTTTGCTATTATTTTCTTACAGATGTATTGTTACTATAAATGTTCTGTGGGTCTTCCTTACGTTGCCGTGCGTTGATCTGCAGTATGTGATTGTGGTATTTCCTGATCATACTCACTTACTTTTTGAAATGCAGATTTTTAGCTTGCATTGGATGATGCAAAACATTAGGCGAAGCCCAGCGGCTGTATATCTATGTACAGATATCATATTTTACATATTGTCAGCAGTTGTATTTCTATGCACAGATATCATATTTTATATTTTGTCAGCAGTTGTATTTCTATGCACAGATATCATATTTTACATATTGTCAGCAGTTGTATTTCTATGCACAGATATCATATTTTGTATATTGTCAGCAGTTGTATTTCAATGCACAGATATCATATTTTATATATTGTCAGCAGTTGTATTTCTATGCACAGATATCAAATTTTGTATATTGTCAGCAGTTGTATTTCAATGCACAGATATCATATTTTATATATTGTCAGCAGTTGTATTTCAATGCACAGATATTATATTTTATATATTGTCAGTGGTTGTATTTCTATGCACAGATATCATATTTTGTATATCTCCAGCGGTTAAATTTCTATGCACAGATACCATATTTTGTATATCTCCAGCGGTTGTATTTCTATGCACGGATATCATATTTTGTATATCTCCAGCGGTTGTATTTCTATTCACAGATATCATATTTTGTATAGCTCCAGCGGTTGTATTTCTATTCACAGATATCATATTTTATATATCTCCAGCGGTTGTATTTCTATGCACAGATATCATATCTTGTATATCTCCAGCGGTTGTATTTCTATGCACAGACATCATATTTTGTATATCTCCAGCGGTTGTATTTCTATGCACAGATATCATATTTCGTATAGCTCCAGCGGTTGTATTTCTATTCACAGATATCATATTTTATATATCTCCAGCGGTTGTATTTCTATGCACAGATATCATATTTTGTATATCTCCAGCGGTTGTATTTCTATTCACAGATATCATATTTTGTATATATCCAGCGGTTGTATTTCTATGCACAGATATCATATTTTGTATATCTCCAGCGGTTGTATTTCTATTCACAGATATCATATTTTGTATGTTTTCAGCGGTTGTATTTCTATTCACAGATATCATATTTTGTATATCTCCAGCGGTTGTATTTCTATGCACAAATATCATATTTTGTATATCTCCAGCGGTTGTATTTCTATTCACAGATATCATATTTTGTATATCTCCAGCGGATGTATTTTTTATGTAGGGATATCATATTTTGTATATTTCAAGCAGTTGTTTATCTATTCACAGATATCATATTTTGTATATCTCCAGCGGTTGTATTTCTATTCACAGATATCATATTTTGTATATTTTCAGCAGTTGTATATCTATGCACAGATATCATAGTTATTTGTATTTCAGGCCCTTAACAATGTTTATCTATGCACAGATATCATATTTTGTATATCTTCAGCGGTTGTATTTCTATTCACAGATATCATATTTTGTATATCTCCAGCGGTTGTATTTCTATTCACAGATATCATATTTGGTATATTTTCAGCAGTTGTATTTCTATGCACAGATATCATAGTTATTTTATTTCAGGCTCTTAACAATGTTTATCTATTCACAGATATCATATTTTTAATTTTTTTCAGTGGTTGTATATCTATGTACATATTTTATATTTTGTATATTTCAAGCGCTTGTATATATAAGCATAAACATTTTATTTTGCATATTTCCAGTGGTTTTACGCGTATGCATAAATATCATAGTTTGTATATTGTCAGCAGATGTATATCTATGCACAATTAACATAGTTTGTATATTTCTAGCGGTTGTATATCTATTTTTGTATATTTCCAGCGATTTTAGGTCTATGCACAAATCTCATATTTTGTATGTTGTCAGCAGTTGCATTTCTATGTAAATAATTCATATATTGTATATTTCCAGCAGTTGTTAATACATGCAGAAAATATCATATTTCCATCGGTTGTATTTACATGCACAGATATCTTCAGCGATTGTGCATCTTTAAAAACGCCGTAATCTGCTGCGATTTAATATCAAACTATAACTAAAACATGCATTTTAAGATGTTCATCTTTTTGAACATGTTATCAGCTCATCCCTTGAAAGTGTTGACTAAGCGCATCTGGATTTCCACTGCAACCCGTATAAGGAGAAATCTACGCATATGAAGAAGACAGTAATGATGCAAACATTTAGAGTAAAACACAATTTTTAATTTTTACAGCAGTAATTTTCAGTTTTATCAAGAAGGAAGGGCTTCCATATTGGCACCAAATCTTAATTTGTTTAACCCCTTCTCAACACCCCCACCCCCGTATTAAGTATTTGTTTGCCGTTCTGTGAACATTGATAACTTCATAGTGCATGCCTTTTTGAAAAAAGGAAACTTTGCTATAAATGCTTGTCCCTGTTTGTAAAACATTTTAACAGCCTGAGTGATCAGGTATAAAGTGGAACGCAACATTGATATATAATTATATATACGAGATAAATTGAATCGAAAATGCAAGCCCTTGTCAAGCCATGCAATCTGTCGAAAACCGGCAGATCAAAATCAAATGTAAACTAAAAAAATACAGAATAATTGTATAGTAGAGAATGGGAAGCAATGGAATGCAGCCAATTTAGACCATTTTATGCTTTCGAAACCAAATAACTTATTGCCTGCCATTCATTCTGACTTTGCAATTTTATAGATTCTTCTGTTGAAAATCGTTGATTTTGAAAAAAGGGAATCTGTACAGTTTGTCATGAAATTGGGAAAATTATTGGACTTTTAAAATTTACAGGAAGATGATTAATTCATTCAAAATGGCGGCCTCCATCGGCTTATTAGAACGCTGTTCAGGACTTTTGGAATTGCTTTAACTTTCTTATTTTACGTCCGATTTTGATGAAAGAAGTACTTTCCTGTGGCGGGTTGTATGCATATTAGGAAGAAAAATATATAGCGCAAACTTTATAATTCAAATAATGGTCATTCGGTAAAATACATTTTCATGTTTACATCTAGTGGTAACTTGTTATTTCTTTCTTAAGCTGTTGATAAATTACGCGGCCTACAAAAGAACATACATGGTATAGTCCGTCCAGTTAAGAGAGACTGGGCGGTTCTTAGCAAAGACACACCCTTGGACATTACCATATAAAAATCGGTAAGACAGAGTGTATTCATTCACCTGTGAAAATATCTGTAAACCTGTAGTAGCCTAGTTTTGAGCCCACAGTGAGAAAAAGGAATCTCGAATTAATTTGGATAACAAGGAGACTGACTTGTCTAGATATATGCGCTCTGACAATGTTTTGAATTTTTTACTATTCAAATTATATACTGAATAAGAAAATAAGATAAATGGTCCGCAATGAAAAATTAATACTATAAATAGGTCAGCACACGAAATGAAGGTTCTTATTAAATCGGCGTTTGGCGAAGGCTCGGACGAGCCTGCATGTACGCATGACCTCGCCAGGGCTTTCGCTTATCGCATAAACAAAGTATGCAAGTTGAAGAAGTCTCCGAACAACTTTTAGACATCTAGTCGCTCTGGATACGCCAGACAGAGCGATTATTAGAGGCTTTTTTCGGATATGCTGTAAGACCAACTCTCGTGTTTGTATGCCCTTTTCTCATAATCCAGATACTTAACCCTTGTCCTGCTGAGTTCTAATTGGTGATTTATTATTATTGTATCAGGCTTAAAAATCAAACCAGTTTTGCCATACAGACACAATTTGAAGAAAGTGCAAACCTACCCTCCCCCAAAACTTTCACAACATCCATCCCGGAAAATGAAATGCAGCAGGTCCCCAGGAGCATACCCAAAGATAAACGTTTACCAGGCAATCTAACGTATAAAGTTGGTCACCCTTGTCGTCTGCGCTTCAGTTGGTTGCACGAGTAAAGTGTACATAGGCTATTTCACCCGATTTACTGTAGACTAGTCTTATTTGACAGTGTATGACAGCGCTCTGTCTGACACGCCCAGTCTCTGTTAGCTGGTCGCACTATAACGAGATATGTCGTCTTTTAAGTGTCTATAAACGAGTAGATTTTCCAAAGGATTTAGACAAAGCGTCATCAAGAACATTGATGTCAATGCCAACTGTGTCTTACAAATAGCCTGCTTGCCTGGTTTTGCTTTCATTCGATTAGCTATTTGTCAACAACGCGTAAGCCGTTTCTTAAATTGCATTTGCAAACACTTCGAATATAGAAGTTGAATAGATTACTAGCAGACTTGTGTGTAATAGTGACTTTTATCGTGCTTTAAGGAGCCATCTCGTGAGATTTTGGTACCTATCGCATAAACGTAAAAGCAGTCTTTAAATACAGTCGAATCTCGGAAATTCGAAGTCCTAGGGACTAGAGATTTTACTTCGAACTATCAAAAATTTGAATTATAGGGAGGTCGACATGAGTATATATAACCCCCAAAATGATCATTATAAGTTTTTCCCCTATCTAACATGTTATGTGTGCGTAAAAGAAATGTCTCAGGGAGACGTTTCTTTTACGCACACAAAACTTATGTTTTATAGATAGTACTTAAAATAGCTCATAAATAGGCCCTATTCTCTGAATCCATTGTGTCAGAAATTTATTTCGAATTAGCGAGTATTTCGAAAAAAACGAGGTTCGAATTTTCGAGGTTTTACTGTATACGTACGCAGCTATCTAGTGGAGCCATAGGCCAGCCGTTTGACCTGGGCCTTCATCTACGACCCTAAGTTATGAGCGCGGCCAGCAAAGATACTGGCGAGACTGTGCAGATGCGCAGGCTTGTCTGAGTCTTCGCTTCTCGCCGATGCGATAAGTACTAAAATCTCGTGTACTTTTTCAACTTAAAACTTGGAACGAAAATCCATAGCTGTTAAGGATATAATAATATGTTGCAGATATTAATTAGATCCTCCGAATCGAGCAGGTTCTAAAAAAACTACAACCAGTGTTTTTCACTAGAAATGAAAATGATACATGTCGTCAAAACAGAGTTTTAGTGACTACTTGAAAGGCCTACTTACACGCGATAGAACCACTGTACTAGAATAGCGTGCAGTCATCGCGTGGTGGTTGCAATCGACGAGTGCACAAAATAGTGTGCCTAGCTGTTAAAAAGGGTATATTTTGGTCATTTTTTTTACTTCTGAAAATATTCATCGCGAATTATTATCACTTATGAATCCAGTTGTGTATCTGCTTAACAAAATTTTTGTGGAGTGAGTCATAGTCGCTATAGCGCCAGAGTTATGCAAAAATTGTGATTTTTTCCTGAAAAAGAGGATGAAAGAAAATTTTGCTTATGTTCTCGAATTTATGCTTACTTTCGATAAAATGCAAACTACCAGTCCTTTAATGTGACCAAAGTTTGAAATCTTAGGACAGAGCATTTTGAAAGTTATTCAAGCTTTTCATACTGTACGCATAGTTCAATAAATCGGGTGTTCTGGCCAAGTAGTCGCTTTTCTAAATAAAATCAATATGTTGCAGTCAACGACCCGACCACCGGGCCAGAACAGCCGATATACAGAACTATGCGTACAGTATGAAAAGCTTGAATAGCATCCAAAATGCTCCAGCCTCAGTTTTCGAACTTTTTTCACATTAAAGTACCGTTATTTTGCATTTCAGTTAAAGTAAGCATAAATTCAAGAACATATGCAAAAATTTCTTTCATCCTCTTTTTCAGGAAAAATTCACATTTTTGGCATCACTCAACCCACAAAAAATTAGTTTAAACAATACTTTATTCAGATAATTTGCATGTAGACAAATATATACAATGTTAATATATTAACAAAAATGTTAAGCAGATACACAGCTGGATTTATTAGTGACAATATTTCGCGATGAATAATTTCAGAAACAAAATATTGCCCAAATTATTACACTTTTTAACAGCTAGTTGCACTAGTTTGTGTACTCGTCGACTGCAACCACCACGCGATGACTGCGCTGTTCGAGTACAGTGATTCTCTAGTGTGACTTATGTCATAGGTGAACAATAAATACACTGATCAGCCTGTGATTCAGCCAGTACATGATATTTTGGTACTTATCGCATTGGCGAGAAGCCACGGCTCAAGCGAACATGTACATTCGCACAGACTCGCCAGAGTACACAAAGTATGAATAAAGATAAAGACAAAAATTTGGATCTCTATCACCTCTGGATATGTCAGAGGTTATTGGGCATGGGCAATAAGTACCAATAGCTCAAGTGCTGGTCCTTATGATTTTTTTTATTTAGATTAAAACCTGTCTTAAGCGGCCACTCAAAAATAGACAAAACAAATATCTTAAAAAATAATGGTAGCTTAATGAAGGTCGAAAGTATTGCAGAATGCTCTCTTGGGGCATTTACAACACTTTTGACCTACATTAAGCAATAATCGGTCTTGAAACCCGATTTTTGGTATTCCTTTTTAGTGGCCGCTTAAGACAGGTTTTACTGTATTTAATATTATTATTGAAGACAACTTCAACCATTCAGTGGAATAATCAGGAGAAATTTTCTTTATCACTCAAAAATATGAAAAACGTTAACGTGAACGCTGTAGTTGTAACAATAATAACCGTGATAACAGCTTCGGGTGACGTCTACTGTGCAGATGAGAAGACCAACTGCACGCCTACCCCGGCGGATGTTTTAGGTCCATATTATTATCCATTCATTCCTAGGAGGCGCCAAATATGCGAGAGTGACCCGTTAGTGTCTGGTTCTGTACACCTTCTTGTTCGTGGCCGTGTGCTAAACGAGAACTGTACACCGCTGAGAAATGCTAGAATAGAACTATGGCAAGCGGACCATGATGGTCATTACTTGTTCAAGGATAAATGCCGAGGCGCAATAACGTCTGGACCAGGTGGGCAGTATGCATTTATGACAATACATCCAGGCAAATATTCAACTGATCCCAAGAGAGAGCGGTTTCGTCCGGCACACGTGCATTTTCGAGTGGTTGTCCCAGGATACAAGATCCTAGTGACCCAGATGTATTTTCAAGGAGACACGAACCTTGGGGCCAACGATTCATGTACAAGATGTTCATCTGATAACCCGGAGTTGACCGTCAATCCAGACAAATTCTGTGCGGATGAAAGCGGACTATACTGTTTTGAAATGGTGAATTTCGATCTTGTACTAATGGCTGGTAACGGAATTGAAGTAGTTAAGGATTTCGGGGACTCGTCTGTCGAGTTGACGGACCTTGTCTTGAATGGAAAATAGGATTATTGATACTTTAAGCGGACTTTACTGTTTCGAAATGTCTTAACGTTGATCTTGTGCTAATGCCTGGTAACGGAATTAAAGTGGTGAAGGACTTTGAGGACCCTGTCTGTCGCGTCTTGAACGGAAAATAGGATTAACAGATGTACACCATTCGAAGATGTTTCTGACATAATTCTATATACTTCTATGTATACTTCTATGGTGAAAAAAATCGTTTTTATAGTTCCAGATTTCCATCGATATTATCGATGAAAATCTGGAACTATAAAAACGATTTAAAATGTATTTCGTAATAGTGCAAACAAGCTTAAAATTATATATATATATATATATATATATATATATATATATATATATATATATATATATATATATATATATATATATATATATATATGCATTGATGAAATATAGATAAAGGTAACATTTGGCACAAAAATCAGTGAATAATGGCCTTTTAAAGCTTATTTAAGCACCTTTACATCAGAAAGTTTTTTATAAAAAACAGATTACAGTAAAACCTGTGTAAAAAGCCAACTCAAAAATAGACAAAACAAAGATCTTAATGACAAATGGTAGTTTGATGAGGGTCGAACGTATTGCAGAATCCCCCCCCCCCCCCCTGCATTCAGCGGTAATTAGTCTTGAAAAACAATTTTGGTCTTCTTCAGAGTGGCCGTTTTTAACATGTTTTACTGTATACATAATAAAGGAGTTAAAATGCACTGAGTACAACACCAAGTTTCCTGCTTCACGTATATGCAAAATTTTAATAGGATATGACATGCCGTTTTGTTTCAATCGTATTTTAAAACCATTGATTTGTTACACTTGGAACAGTAAAGAGAATCTGATTATTTGTCATTCAGGTTTTCTTTTGCAGCTAGCATTTATTTAATGGTTCATTCTTTCAAACCTCTTTGTAGTTGGTATTATTTCTGAAACCATATTTGTATGAAAAATACATTTTACTACAGAACACAAATAATTTTTAGCTTTGGAATGAAGAAACTGGTCATTCAACACAAGAAAAGCTTCTATAAGTGCTCTTTTTTGTGGGTACTTATGGAGAATTTACCAATATTCTTTATTAAAACAAATAACATTGTGTCCTTTGCTTAATATTGAAATGCAATTCAGTCGAATCTGTTTCGATCGGGAAATACATGTATACTTCAACATATCCCCATTGTATTTACACTGAGCTACATGTATGTTAAATCAAGTCATTTTATTCGGTAAAAGGAATAATACAGCTTTTTTTAAGGAAAACATGTGCATTATACATAAATTAGAACAATTTTATACTTCTACTTTCTTAGTAGCCATGCTAGCAATAAATAGATTGAGCTGTTATTTGGCAGTATTTAAAGCTACTACATAGTCCAGCATTCGTCAAGTCATTATAAAATACTGTAAACTGGATTTATACGTTAGGGGTCTTTCATGCAACCAAGCATATATGTGTCTTGATCCACATCTGAAATAAGGGTGAGGTTGGCGCCGTGAAACCGGTTTAAGCCCTCCAGTCGTTCCAAGGCGGTACTTCTTTTGTGGATCATTTATGTTATTTACGTCTTGTGTTTTTCATGCTTTCGTGTCTGTTCATTGCAGCCTTGTGGTCACATGCTGGGAAAAGGCTGACCTCTTGGCTCTTGTTTGTGATGTTTAATTGTGTTTTTGTCACTTTCTAATGTGGTATCCTGAGTCAGGTGTGGTACTTGATTTTATCGATTCCTGATCTTTGCCGCCTTTCTTACTTTGTTAATTTAGATATTTCGGAATTTTTTATGAAAACATGTGCATTATGCATAAATTAGAACAAATGTTTACTTATACTTTCTAATTAACCATGCTAGATTGAGCTGTTATTTGGCAGTATTAAAAGTTGGAAATGAACTGCTACTACATATACTTAAGGACTTTGAAAATGCATCACCCATATTAAATCCTTTATTTCACAAACCCTGAGGATGTCAGCGGGATAATTGTTATTGTATATAATAGTCTGACCAGTCGTTAGTATGCCCTAGAAAATTTATGGTTGTAAATTTAGTTTAAGCTATTGAAAACGTATCCATTTTAAGACAGGGGCGGTCGAACTTGAAGGACACCAATTCAGCTGCAAGTTTACCAGCATTAGTTTTGATTCCTGACTTAACAGATTTGCGTCATAAGCTTCTTTCACGATTGCACATTCATCATTGAACAATTCGGAATGAATTGACAGTGCGGTATTCTCAAATTAACACCCCTTCAACACTTTCGCTGCCAAGCACCTCAAAAAAACAATACCTCAGTGCAAAGCATGTTTAAGGACTCCTGAATATTGAGGGTATATGGGTTCAACGCAGAGTATCTCCTGAACCATTCAAACTATCACTGTGAAACTTTCACAGAATGTTGCTAATATACAAAACTTTTATTTGAACCAATAATAAAAAAGATAGTCACGTGACCTTCGGCGGCCAATTTGGAAGCCATATTGAAAATATGAAAAATGACTATAAACAACTACATGTATTGTATGCAAAAAATAGATAAAACATCCATCTACATCAAGTATCAAACATAGGATTTATTCTGATATATTTTTTCATCAGAAGTAAATCAAAATATAGCAGTTGAATGGCTAAACGCGTCCTGTATGTCATCCCCATGGAAATATTTTCGATATTTTTGATTTCCGCGAAATCGAATGACATTACAAACATTTTTGTAAAATCCATTCTCGTACAGAAAATTGCTTATACCTCCTTATACGATGTTATTATGTCCCCTGAACATTTTGAAATGAAAACGAAAGATTTGCGTTCTTTATAACGGTTAAAAATAGACAGCTATCAACAACTGTGCCTTTAAATTTCGACTTTAGTCGCGTTTGGCATTGAACGGATAATTCGACTACAGTCGCGTTTGGCAGCGAAAGGGCTAAAGATACGGACACACCCCACCCACTCTGATTATTATAGTCTAGCAATAAAATTCAACATCTTGGGCCTTTTAAAGTTTCGATTTTTTCCGTCTGGTTTTGTTGGAAGAGGCTAAGGGCATATACAAATGACAGATTATGCATAGATTATGCTTGTGTCACGTTTCTTTTGTATTGTGCAAGTCACGTTAACGTAATTTTTCAAGGCGTTCTCGATCACATGACAACATCATTTACATCAAAACGTCTTCCCCATATGATTGTCAGTGTAAGTAGTCAATATCAGTAATGAAAAATATATAAAGGTACCTTATGGAGATGTTTCTGAAAAGGAGCTGTAAATTGATGTTCAAATTTGACGTTTATTTTCGAAGGATTGAAGTTATTAATTACTTTTGATTAGAAAAAAGTCTATCAACTGCATTGCTGGTTATGGTATCATACACGCCACAGTTTAAACACAAATTAATCAAACTTGCAGAATTGTGCTGGATGCTGTATGTATAAAGTCATTTTGTCACTTGAAAATTTTGAATAAAACGCTTCGAAAAGTTCATTTTTGTTTGCTATAATGGCGCGCAAAAGCATGAAGGATTAGTAGGTTTTGAAAATGCATGTTCCAGAGCAAAGCCTTACGTCATCATAACGTCTCTAAATTACGTTCATTTGTATGCACGTTATTGTTGATGACGTCAATTTTTATGACGGCCTAGAATACGTATATATAAAGTACAAAAGCTGTGCATCAACAATACGTGAATTGCCTGATTAAGACATGGGATTTTGCTGGTTAAAACATGGCTGTAAGTAGCGTGCGACACGGCTTTTTAATGCAATAATCATTGTTAAAATGTTACACTTAGGACAAACCGTCAGTTAGTTTACAACTGGTTGTGGCTTTTTAGTCGGGGAAAAAATCAGAAAAGTTAACAAGTACAGACATTTTGTGAAGAAAATGGTTTGACACCTTGATTAGGGGTAGTTTGGTATGCTGAATCAGAAAACCAATGTTGGCAAGCTGAAAAATGACGTCTTAATAACCTAATTTGCATATTTTCAAAATGGCCGCCAAAAATCATGGAATTTGACATATTACTGAAATATTTAATTTTTTGACAATGTTTTTATCCAAAATCATTTGTATTATGTTCTATGATTGTTTTACCATTAGAGTACATGGTTTGGTGGCAATTTACACAATTTTCAGGATATTACAGTATTCATGGTAATAATGTCCGTTTTGTCAATAAAATAATATATATATTCTTGCCTTATTCAGTATCCTGCTATTTTTAAAAATGTTAGTTTTATTCATAGCACGATTTTGGACTGTTTACCAGCTTATTAAGTAATAATTGAGAAAGAAACTTTGATAATCAACAAGTTGTTTGTTTTCAAAATAAATATGTCATAATGTCCATGCCCAAATTTATGGTACATTTGGTATCTATAAAAGTAATATTTACATTCTCAATGTAGCTGCCTTAGATGGAACCATAATTCCTAGCTGCTTGCATTTCTCGATGCAAAACATTGAGCAGTCACGTGGTCTAGGTCGCGCCTCTAGGTGAAATAACGTCAACGTCAACCGATAGCTTTCTTTGTTTATCAACATTTGCGTGACGTCATTCACGTATCGCCACGACGTTATGTACAGGACTTTCTTTCGCTGGCTGTTCCAACACCTCCGTTACAATTAAAATATTTCATTTTTCAAGGATTACCAGCGAATTTGGGTGGAAGATAATTAAGTAAGTTTGATTAATAATATAAAATGTGAATGTTAGGATTGAAATTCAGATTTTTAGCTTGCACTGGATGATGCAAAACATTAGCGTTTTAATGTCTCCGAGAAGCCCTTTGGGCTTCACAGACATTAAAAAGCCTAATGTTTTGCATCATCCAGTGCAAGCTAAAAATCTGCATTTCAATCCTTAAATAGTATGCACATTCCTTATTACCTAGGGTCTAATTAGACCAACCTTACACCATTAGGAAAACTTCTAATGTGTGTCAAATTGTTTTGGAGACAACCTAAATGGGGAAAATATTGCCCTAAAGAATAAACCCATTTGAGCTATTTAAATTGCATGGTTTCCATGGCAACGCATAATGCGCTTCTAAAAAATGGGGATGTCCATACAAAAGTACTTATATCTCAACAGCAACTCATCCAAAACTTTTAACTGAATGTTAAGACATAGGACTTTCATCCTATGTTCAGATATGCAAATTATCAAAGGATCGTTGACACTTGCTACGGGTAAATGCCTATGGTTTTCAGTAAAAATAAAGTTTGTCAATCGTCCCTTTCTTCACCTTGAAGCTACCCTGACCTGAGTACTTTATGGCAGTGCAATCCATTTTCGATATTAAATGCTTCAAAGATGTGAATTTTTTGGTAGAACAATCAGCTTTACATTAAAATATATAGAAATCAGAAAACATTTGTTAAAATATCATTCCCCCACCCCCCCCCCCCCGTGTGCCAGCAAAACCTTTTGCCTGTATATGTGTTACCATATTTAACATATTGTATGGAAGTGGCTTGCTGGCACAAGGGGTGGGGGGAGATGTTCAGCAGCCCAAAAGCCCAGGGCCTAAGCCCATAAAATGCCTTTTCTACCGAATAAGACATAAATGACAGTAAATGAAGTTCTCTAGAACCAACCTCCTAAATTGCTTTGTATTCTGTTCTAGTTTAATATAAAGTACATAAAGATTGAAAGTAGAATTAGCAAGGTTTATGCATGTTTTCTCAGGAAAAAACTCACTGTTCTTTAATGACACATTCTTTTGCAAATGTCCTGTACTTATCTATTTGCATGCTAGGGAATTGTTCATGTTTTAATTTTCGTCTGCTGACTTTCTTCAAAATCAAGTTTTTACAAATAAACCACCCAGGACCACCATCAGAGTGTCAAACAGTTTGGATCCAGATCAAGACCGACATTCTGTTTGTCTTCATCTGGGCTCAAACTGTCTGCAAAAGGCTATTGGCAGACGACAAAATTATCCGCTGGCATGCTAAGAGTTATAACAGGTAAAATATATTGTCTTATATAGGTAGCTTTCAACTTGGATATACATGTATATGTATAACATAAATATTTGGGCACTTTAAATACATTTGACATGCTAGCTATGCCCTTTAAACAAAGCAAATGTGATATTCAAAGGATCTAGTTAGAATCAGTTTTACTTTCCAATGCTAAATGGGATACTTTAATTCCTTCAAAGTATTTATTTCATTTGTTGAGCTTTCAGTTTTGTATTATTTACGGTACATGTAGTCAAAAATGTAAAGGTAACTTCTAAAGTATCTCCCCAAAATCATTTTATTACAAAACATATTTTGTTTTTAAAACAATTTCATCAATTATCGAGATTCGTCAATACTCTGTATATGATATGTTCAATAGATATCACCATGCCTACCAAATAAATCAAGAAAACGTGCAGAAATCACTTTTTAAAGCACTTTTTATTTTCATGAAATTTCAGACCCCCTCCCCTTACTACCCGCGATAACTCTCAAGCGCGTAGGAATTTTGAAAATATTTTGCTAGCTTGCTCTTGCCATAAGATTCACCTATTGCACTGATACTACATGCACCACACTAGGAGCTCAAAAGCAGCGTTCTGGGAATCAGAAAAATAGGCGTATAAGGCCCAAATCGTCAATGATCCTTTGCATATTCATGAATATTAATGAAAACATGAGAAATAAGAGAAAAATTGTAAAACATTAAGGGGGTGAACATGCAAAATTATCTACATCTCAGCTGCTTACTATCCTATACTACCAGCCTTGGTACCAACTTAATGTTAATACATAACATGTTTACTAAATGGTCCAATATGCAAATTATCTAAAAATCGTATTCACGAATATTAATTAAATATTAGAAATGAGAAAAAATTGGGAACAATTAATAGAATGTACATGCAAAATTACTCATATCTCAGCTGCTATTAATCCTAGATTTCATATTCACTTACTTTCTAAACTTGTTCTCAAATTAAAGTCCAGAAAAAGCTCTATATAGTAGTATTGTTTGATACGCAAATTATTTGATTTGTTTATTAATGAGTATTTTTGAAGATACAACCTTATTGATTCGTTTTCATTTTTTTTTAATTTTCTATAGTTTCCATCAATATTCATGAATATATTTGTTAAATGATTGTATATCTGATCATTAGAATAAAATATGAACAAGAACAAGTAAAAGAGGAGATATGAGTAATTTTAGAAGTAGACCTCCACCAATTTTTCTACGTTTTTTCTCTCTTCTAATGTTAACATTAATATTGGTAAATTTTAAAAAAATGGATAATTTCACATTATGAATATTATGTGAAGTACAATGTCTTACGTTTAAGTCAGTACCAAGTGTGGTAGTCTAGGAATAATATTAGCAGCTACGATATGAGTAATTTTGTAGGTACACCCCCTTAAATTGATTACCATTTTCTCTCTCCTTTCTAACATTTAAAATAATATTCAAGAATATAATCATAAAATGATTTGCATATCCGATCAAGGCATAAAATGTGCCATGTCTTAGCATTTAGTTGGTACCAAGCGTGTTAGTCTAGGACAATAAGCAGATGAGATATAGGTCATTTTGTAGATATGCCCATTTTAATTTTTCTACAGTTTTTTCTTTCTTTGTTAAATGTCTTCATTAATATTCACAAATATGTAAATTAGACTTGTATATCAGACTATTGTGTTAAAGTACTATGACTCACCTTTATTTGGTACCAATTTTAGAAGTCTAGAATATATAGCAGCTGACGTATGGGTTATGTTGTAGGTCCATCCCTTTAAATTTTCTAACATTTTTCTCTAATGTCTAATGTTTTCAATAAAATTCATTAATATGCAAAGAACCTCGGACAGTCTCCTATTCAATCTGCCCAAATTTTGACAGCCTGTGGTTAGGATAATGCACAATTGACAACTAAATTTTTGTGCTTACATCAAACCCTTACATTTAGTGCACCTAGCAAACTAAAAATATTTTGAAATATTGCACAATTATGCTAGGAAATCAAGATTAAGGGGGTGGGGGTATTTTTTGTGACCAAATTTTTTTCTTCACATAAATTCAAAGTTTTGCCTTGTATTCGCCTAAAGACATGGCATAAAACTTGAGGTTAAAGTGTTGCATTTGCATAAAATACATGTTGAGTAGCTTTCATCGTTACTTCTAAATAAGTATGCTGTCCATGACTTTTGACTATTACCTGTTATGTATCAAGTTCAGCCAGTTTGACTTGTTCACTGAGGTGTAGCACACCTACATACTGTATACATCAGAGTCTGGATAAGCACATTTTTTTGAGTGTAAAATAGTGAATATTTTCTTACCCATCAGATTTAACCTATAATTTGGTGCTGAAAAGAACCGTCTCATTGTGGCAGTTCTTTTGAGTACCCACAACATATGTTTTGGTTGAGAAATACGACATTTAACTACTTGGTACACATTCATAACAAAAGCCCTGATACATGCCATTGTAAATGGAAATATTTACCTATGGGTTTGTACAAAATAAGTTCCTAATAAGTTTTAATGCTATTTTGTTTTTAAGCATTTTGACATCATTCCCTCACCCCCCCCCCCCCCCCGTGACCAATCATGCCATTTTTATATGATGTATGAAATGTAAAACTACAACTGCTGTATGCAAAAGGATTAGTTCGTTCACGGGGGGAAAGCACTTCAGTAAACTTTTTTTTCTATTTTCTATGTGTCAAAGCTGCATAGTCTGAAACGTTTGATCTTTTAATTTTAGAAATAAAGTTTCTATTTTTCAAGAATACAGTAAAAATACTAAAATCCAGGCAAACATTTAACCATTTTCGAAAATCTTAACAAATTATCACTATCATAACAACAGCATTTATGTTAAAAATCAACTGTCTAGAATTATTGGACGGACGTAAATAATTACAAACAAGAGAAAAAAAAACACCTGTTTTTCTAAGATAATTCACTTTTCCGTGCAGTTTTCAGCTGTATTGAACATGTTTATTGTGAAAACATAACTTAATTCTATTTATACAAATGATTTGAAAAGATTTTTTTTTCGAAAAATGTTCATAGTTACAGACCTCGTCTCTTTAAATGGCAAAACAGAGTTTTCAACCCATATTTTTTAATTGGTACTTGTCCTATGAGAAAAACACTTTTGCGGATAACTTGATGTAGAACCTACTATCTATTGATGGAAAAATATCGTTTTCTTTGAAACTTTTCTCTGGCCTTTTTATGGGCAATCGTTCATTAAGACTGTCCGAGGTACTTAGATTATTTGTATATTATACTATTGGGTTAAAGTGTAATGTTATTTAGTAACACGTTTGGGAGTCTAGAATGGTTAGCAGCTGACATTTTGGTAATGTTGTACGTACCCTCCTTTTTTCTACCATTTTTCTCTTATTTCTCATGGTTTCATAAATATGCATGAATATTCAAAATAGATCATTTGCATAGTAAGTAAGGGTGCAAAGATCAGGAATCGATGCAATCAAGTACCACACCTGACCCAGGATACCAATGGGAAAGTGACAAACTCACAGTAGACACCACAAACGAGAGCCAAGAGGTCAGCCCTTTCCCAGCAGGTGACCACAAAGCACATATAAACAGACGCGCACAAAGACATAGCAAACACAAGACATAACAAAAACATAAAAGATCCACAAAAGAAGTACCGCCTTGGAAAGGTCAGTAAAATATTTTACTGGAGGGCTTAAA
This sequence comes from Loripinus fragilis, assembly GCA_964019695.1. Lineage (NCBI taxonomy): Eukaryota > Metazoa > Mollusca > Bivalvia > Lucinida > Lucinidae > Loripinus > Loripinus fragilis. The sequence goes on from OZ026518.1 coordinate 81,270,373, forward strand.
CCGGTTTAGAGGCGCCAACCTCACCCTTAATTCAGGTGTGGATCAAGACACATAGATATTTGGTTTGCATAAAAGACCCCTAACTTATCAATGCATTATCTCCTAAAACATATAAATCAAGATATATTATGAATTACATCGGTTTTGATGTGCGACAAGCTGAAGAAAAGTCCGCTACTAACGCAAAGCCCCAAGGCGAAGGTTGCTTCGAAACTCATAATTATGAAACAAACACGAAAATTTGCATATCAGCATATTGAATAAAAACTTTGTCTGGGCTTGAATTTGGTACCAGGGTCGGTAGTCTAGGATGAGTTGCTGCTCAGATATGGATCATTTTGTAGGTACACCCACTTTCTTTAGAATCGTATTGTGGATTTTCACATTAATGGGGAGGGTAAATTGTTCTAGGCAAGACTGCCTGAGCCAGTTTTTTGGGTTTTTTTTTTGCTATTTAACGACTATTTAACGACCATTTTGTTTCGCCAGTAACTGACAGCTTGCTTTTTTTGAAATAGTGGAAGAGATAAAATCCATGAAAGAAGTGTTGGTCTTGGGTCTGGTTGCAAATGACCCAGTTACAGTGCCTGTTGGGTTGCCATGGACATCATGTAATGCTATGTAATCAAAACAGGGTTATTTTCGGAGACAATAAGAATTTTTGGTATTTAGTGGCCCCACTGAACAATTTCGCATCCATGAGTAATTGTCATTGGGTGAAAGATAAGTCTAATAAGCCCCCTCCCCCTCCCAAAGGGTGGGGGTGGGGGCAAATAGTTATTCCATGATTTTACCTCTATTTTTAGTCTCATAAATATTCATAAATATGCAAATAGGATATTTTTTTATATAACTATTGGATGAAAGGACTTGTAAAATTGAACCACTGATTATATAATAACACGCAACAAGGACAGTTTGGGGCAGAATTCAGTCTTATTTTCTGAAATTTTCATCAGTATTGATGAATATGCAAATTAGATAATTAATCTGCATATCAGACCATTCCATCGGATGAAAGTACTACATGTAAGCTTTAATTTGATAGCAAGTTTAATAGTGTAGGGTGAGGTGCTGATGAGATACGAGTCAGTTTGTAGGTACAGTTCCACTTTCTTTTAAATCGCATTAACCCCCTACCCTAGCTGAAACTTACAGAATTTGTTTAAATCGCCATATTTTCCTGCAAAAAATAGTGATATCATTGCGATGCATTTTTTTACAGTTCTTATTTTAATTAAATCATTTCTGACACATTTGGGCCACATAATATGCATGGACGATCATGAAAAAACCTTAACTAAGTCGAAAGCATTTTTTTTGCTCAAGTTGTCCCCCCTGATTACCTCTTGGTCATATTTTTTAATTCTAATTGCATAAATTGATGTCGGTGAAGACCCCCAATCATGAGAAAATGCTTTTGGGTTGATTTGTACGAGTTTGGCATCCTTAACACGTTACTCTACAGATTTTTATGGATGTTTCTTCAATTTGGCGGCCATCTTGGAAATATGCAAACTATATAGTAAAGACGTCATTTTTCAGCTTGTCAACATTGATTTTTGGATTTAGCATACCAAAATACCCCTAATACGTGTCTCAAAACCTTTTCTTCACAAAATGCCTGTACCTTAAGTGTATTTTTCTGATTTTTTTTCCTGACTATTAATTCAGAGTTCTGAAGTTAATTTCAACAGTATCCAGCTGCCTGGCAAAAGTTTGGGTGGTTTCAGTTACGGTATCTTCCTGAAGGTGCGTCCATACACGTTGGTCATCTTTTGGAAGCTATGTTGTTTATACATTTGCTGTTTTTGAAGGACCCATAGTTCATTATAGATTTGACTGTGCTTGGAGAAGCTGGATATTTTTTTCATTCTTACAGTTCTTTCTTTAGAAAAATCAGTCATTAGATATTTACTAATAAATATATCATTTGTTCGTCTGTATTTTGAATCAAAGAAGCTGTGATTTGTTTTTAAACGTGTTTAAAACCTGCATAGTTCTTTCTAAGGCATTCATTCATTCATCCATTCTTTTTTTCCATGTTTTCCTCTTTAATTGCACGACGGTGGGTCAGGCCTCAGACTCTATGACGGCTCTGACGTAAAGCTTTAATCGGTGGCATAGTGTGTTCTCCATACTGATACATTGCAATAGATAGAAGGCTTCCATGCGAGCTGAACCTTTGTTGTACTTCTTGACTTGTTGTTTATTGAAACTCCCATTGTGGGGGTTGTAATTGTTCTATGTTTTTTTTTGTACGTTACTTTATGTCCATTCTAGTTTTGCAATCATCTTGATGGGAAAGAGAGAGCTGGTTGCTTGGTTTAGTTTGTCTTCCTGGTGTCTTGTGATTGTTGTATGGGTCTTTCTCGCGGTGCCATGGGTTTGTCTGCATTTCTATAACACATATTATGGCATAAACTAATTACAAGTCTTTTTCAATATAAGTACAGGTCAGTTTGACAAAAATAAGACTAATTATTTTTTAAATGGCCCATACATACATAAAATTTCGTATACTCGCATATCTTAAATTCGAAATGCTTGATACATGAATGTTAACTTAAAAAAACAGTACCTCAAATTAAAAGGAGTTATAGTCAATAAGTAATAGAGTACCCTAAACTATAAACAATAAAGCTGGAATAGTGGTCCATTTACAAGGAATCTTGAATACAAAGCATATAAATTGCTTGATAGTCAGAATTTGTATTATCCAAAGTCATTTCTTTGTGATTGAAAATGACGATGATTCAGCAACACCTGCGGTCCATCTTGGATACAGAAAATTCTTTCTGATTTTAGGGCCAAGTTGATATCTCTTGTGAATCGTTCCTTCCGTGAGTTCTAATTGTCTTATTTTTTGCTCAAGTTTAAAGCTGTCAGTCTGCTTGACAAACTTTGGTTTACAGACCTACTACTGTTGATGGTAGAGGCATATTTTACCGATGTCAATTTCCTACTTTGTCTATACATTTTGCATGCAGGCTGTTAAATTTAGGCCAGAAATTGAACATGATCCGATAAGACTTTCATAACACACAGTCTGGTCATAGAGTCATAGCAGAATTACCAAGGCATAGTTTGGAAATTATCAGTACAAAATCAGTGCAAAATGCAGATAAATTACGGTAATGCGGTTCGGGGCTAATACACTACGTGTATTTTTCAAAACAAACTCGTTTATTCATTGTGAATGCTCCATTCTTTCATTTCATGCTGTTTTCACTTTCCAAAATTGTTTTCCGTGGTGTGCAGAAACAAAAGGACAAACTTATTTTTGGGAAAATTTACATTATTCACGTGTGGCATATTGTATCCTCCGTAGCGCAAAAACTAAATATTGTGGACTTCAATAATTCAGGCTGTAACTAGCTGATGCTTTGAAATAGGCCTATATGTCATAAAAATTCAGTATCACCAAGCAACGGAAATTGGAAATTTCAAAATATGTCATTAGAACAAAACGTGCTCCCTAACTTTTTCAGTTTGTATATTAAATAATGTCAATAACTTTCGATATCTAGCTCACGCATTAGTTTTAGTTAGTGTACAACTACGGGATGCGTAGGCTGACTATATTTGTCTTGAAATATATTTTATCAAAGGTTAGGAAGGCTTGGCTAATTGTTCCGTTGTTCAAGTGCAGAAGTTTTGACGTTCGTCCAGAGAAATGATTATATCCTTAGGCCTAAGAAAACAGGCGTTTTCTGATTTTAGAAGGTTCACGGGTAGATTGACAGTTTTTATTGACTTTTTAGGAAATAAAAAGCTGCAAAATTCAACTGTTACACTCATTAAAAATACTAGACATTTTATATAGCAGCAGGTGCGTATGTCAAAAAAGCAGAAATCATACTAGGACATTGAAAAGCGTGATAATTTATGGTATCAGATGCACGGATGCCCTTATGCCGTTTAGCCAAATACTCAGATTCTTACTCAAGTAACATGATAATTACCTGAATCCGAGGATATAAAACCTTTTTCGTGCTCAACTCAACTGAGCACAAAATTTCAACTGCTCATAAAATTTAAAATACCGACAAATGAAGAAGTTCCTTGTTTTAAGTATCTCAGATGTTGTATTTATAATGCTAATAAATGTATCCTTTGGAAGCAAAGACTGCACCAAAGAACTGAACCTAGAGTGTGCATATTTCGTGACCAGACTAGCTAGTTTCTGCCATTTAGGCTTCATCGGTGACCCTCTAATAGTTTCAAAGTTCCACAATGAAACCCATGATCCCAAAGGACAAGAAAATAAAATCTAAACTATAGTGAAGGGCAGGGAGACGTTCTACCGCCGCCACACAGTCCCAGTCACCGGCTGTAGTGAAGTCAAATATGTTCTTAAAAGGGTATCAAATCAGTTCTCAAACCTTCATTAACCAGCTTAAAAACTGTTTTTCTAGTCAAACTGAATCAGGATTTCAGACATTTTGACGTATTTAGAAGTATTTTATATTGTAACTTTTAACCATGAATTTATAAAATAAAATATATAACTCTACATAACGTTGTTTTTGGTGCGCTACCTTCATACACTTTCGTTGTTTACTACATTATGAAGAAGCCTAATGGCGAAACGTCGATATACGGTAAATCTTGTATTAGTTCGTACAGCAAAAAATAATTATTTTTTCTCTATGCACGAACTATTAAAAATTATTTTCTGTGAAAATGCCACTGTACGAACTAATAAAATGAAATCCGGATGGTTGCTAAAAGCATGCGAAATTTGCCCAGAGGAAGGGATTTCGGTTTATATTTTAAGCCTAGTCTTATATTATATGTGTCTGATACATGATGAAAGACTGAAACCTAGAATAGTTGACTAAAAGTCGCGATAATCACTGTGTCTCATCCACTAAGATTCTAAGACGTGCGATACATGTATGCACCCCTGAATAATTTATATACAGGTCGAACTTATTCTAGGCTAGCTCTACAACTGTTTATATCATTTTGAGCATGTAGATTCTATTCTAATAGAGCCCTCGAAAACGCAGGTCACATGAAGTATATGTGCAAGATCTGCGCATTTTTCTGCTTCCCACAACTTACGTTTCAGTGCATGCTTATTCCATATAAGTCCCTGTATGTTCAATGTAGAACCAGATAAAATATACAGAACTATGTACTTCATCATGTTTTGAAGTGTCACCAGTCGCTCGAGGAATGAAAACCTGGTCTTCGGATTGGCTTCACTGAAGAAGCAAGTGGATCTATCATACGCATGCGCGGATCCAGAGGTCCGGACCCCCCACCCCCCCCCTGAAAATCACAAGTTCTATAGGTTTCTATAGAAATTAGCATTTGGACCCCACCTGGAAAAATTTGGACCCACTCCCTTGGAAAATGTTGGATCCCTTCTGGAATCTTAAATATAGTTTTCCTTAAACCTCTGTAAAACTGTAAAAAACGCTGATGCCTAAAAACGTTATCAGAGTTTTTTTCGGACCCCCTTCCCCACTGGCGGAAATTCCTGGATCCGCGCATGATACTACCATAAAGCCAACAGTGTTGGATGCACATGCTCATCTTTGCCTACTAGCGTCCGATGCTCTGAAAAAGTGAATTTCGGTTTTGTGACGGTGTATCGAGGCCTCCTGCATAACATTTAGAACGCACACGGTGCACCCAATTTTATCCTCCCACAGGGGCTTTTAAAAAGGAGTTCTGGTTGTCGCAACGGCGGAGCATTGATTGTTGAATTTCCGAGATTCAGAACAATTTTAATTGACATGTTTACGATAAAGATCGCAATGAGCGAATGTGGTAGAGTTTTCGAGAAAATGTTTTTTATGAAAAGGAGACAGCTCATGGGCGGATTCCAGAGGGGGACAGGGGGTCCGGACCCCCCACCCTGAAAAATCACCAAAAATAGGGTTTCTAAGCATACTGGTCCGGTTCCCTTTAAAATCAGAAAGCTACCAAGCCAGCGTTCGATGTTGGGCCATCAGCGAAACGCCATTTAAATGGTGTTTTGCTGGCGGGCCAACGATGGCCCGCTTATAGTGGTGTTTGGGATCAACTAAAAACGTGGTCAAAGTTGGACAACCTCCGACAAAACTTTCTGGATCCGCACATGCAGCTGGGTAATCATGTTTTATGTGCAAAGTCTGCTTTCATGCGCCAAGGCCACCACGTGCTACCCAACTCTTAAAACAACAACAGCACATGTTCAGATATCGGCGGCTTTGATCTTAGACATCATGCTGTCCTTGAGACTTCGACTCTATCCCTTTGTCTGCTTCTGACAATATTAGCTGACAGTTTGGGTCCAGATCTGGCCCGACAAAATGTTTAATGTTTTTATTCATAACAAAGGCGATGTGAAGACTGTGCGGTGGGCAGGCCGATCTGCGACTTTGTTGGTCCCATGCAACAAAGTCGGGCTACAAACATCTACAGGAAAGCACATTCTGATATGTCGCAATCACTGTTTCATTTCCAATTTCCATGGAAGAAAAATCCATCCATAGTGAAATTGTTAACTCGCTATACAAGTATAGAAAGTATAGAAAGACCCTGGTTGGAAGAAAGACATAGGAGAAAATGGAAAGTCAGGATGCGCGAATTCAGAGATGTCGCGATCATCTCAAGGTCTTTCCCGTTTTCAAATTCATAGCCACCTAGTTGGGCTACTACCCTAAATTAAGGAATATACCTTCTATGTGTATGTCGGCAGTTAGCAGTTAAGGCGCTGACGATTTTCGGCGGATGCGCAGGCTCGTCTGAGCCTTCGCTGCTCGCATATGCGATAGGTACAATAAGCTCATGAACTGGCTTATTTCATGTAAATATTAAATTCATCAAAACCTAGAATCATGCTACAATCAAATAATTTCTTGGTATGTGAGTCTGTGCGTACACTATCTCAGTAATACACTCTTAGGACTTTCCGTGGACAGCAAGACACGCTGCGATCGGCTCAACAGTTTGTTAAAACGTTCCATTTTGAGGAATTTGAGGTTTCTATAGGAGCCGTTATTACATGAAGCGAGTTATTTACGCTTAGAAAACCGCCGAATTCATATGAAATTGCTGTAATTGGTATTCAAGTATTTAAAACAGTCTAGAATTTTATTTGGTCTGAGTCTTCATCCACTTCAAACTTTATGTGAGTGAGCAGTGAGACGCTTATGAGATTGCGCAAACGTACATGCTCTCCTGAGCCTTCGCTGATCACATCTGTCAAGTACCAGCAGGCTATTTACGAAATACCCTGGTACCAGTTCATATGGGACACCGCGCAAATTGATTTCATGTTCAGGTCCGAGCTGCACAAGCACAGAAGTGCCCTCAGTGTCGCATGCGGCTTGGGTGTCCAATTCGAGAAGATATATGACACGGAAACAAAATGTAACTTTTGTAATGACCGTACAGAATATCTCCAACGCATCGGCGACATGGGCGTGTAAATTTGCATCCGCTTGACGTTCATTGAACCTAGGGTTTCAGAAAACAAACCTTAATGATATTAACATGCGACGTCAATGCTGCATTTACGTTAGCGACCTAAGCCGTTATATTGACAGGCGAAAAAGATCTGTTTGGTGAATGTACACGCGAAAGTTAACAGACAGATTTAAAAACAAGCACCAGTGAAGGAAAAAACGATATGTACGAACTATTAAAATTACATATCAGAGAAATGAGCACTGTGCGAACTAATGATACATGACATTTTGAGCTGATCGGTCCTGAATAATTTATGGTGTACGAACTATTCGAGTGTACGAACTAATACAAGATTTACCGTAATAATGAAAATGTTATTTCGTGTTGGTGCTGTGTTAATTTATTTTTAACATATCTGAAAACAAACAAAGGGAAGAAAAGCTTGTTATGCAATTGGTAGATGCTGTACTAAATTGTGGGAATATATCTGAGGGTGCACACACACAAACTGATGGTACTATGACAACTCTAGTGCTCATAGACATGGATCATAATCACGAAAAGAATGGGGGTGGGGAATGAAAGACAAAAACTCGAGCCCAAGTCAGGCACAAGGCCAGACATATATTTGACCATACTTCATGCCCATCCAAAATTATTAGAAATGAATTTCATAAATGTGGAGCTCAGCTGATTGGAACTTATGACAAAATCAACTTTTTTATCATTCATACTTTCAGCACAGCATATTCCATCAGGATATGTTATAGCTTGAAACTAATTTACTATGTGTGTGCCATTTTACGCACTACATCAAATTTTTGTCACCTAAATTATATTTTTTACTAAAGCTAACTTTCAAGTTGAATATGGTCAATCAATTATGTATATATAAGCTAGGGCGTACACATCAACAATACTGAAATTCTGCAATCTCAGACCAAGTATACATACCAACAACCATGGTTTTGGTTCTGTGGGTATTGAATCAATGATTAAAATGCAATTAATTCATAGAAACATAACTGTGTCTCTTTAACTAGGAAAACAATGCATGAAAACACACTGTGCATGAAAATGTGCCGAAGCATACACTTAATAATGTTTGTCCTTAGGCTAGTCATAGATCCCCTTTCTCAGGTGCAATTTTACACTATGATTTTCTTAAACTCCGACATTATATAAGCTTCATAATGATACTAGTAATGCAGCAATTGCAAGTAACAGCTGTGTTACATATGTGAACCATTAAAATACCTTATACTGATATCATTCATGTCAGAGTGGCATAAGTTATTCTTTTATCAGTCACATCTCACTCTAACTGCAATGTTGCAAGTTGATCTGATAAACGTCGCCTATCTCATGACATGTGCCTTTATCAGGTCATCATGACGTTGCACTTTTTGAATGACGCTGTCAATGATATTGAATCGACACGAAACTCTATAATGACGTCATAATCCCTAGTTTGAAGAGTGAATCAACTTGTAAACTGATAAAAAAAATCCAGGTTCGTGTCTTTTGATATCAAGTTAACCAGGCTCGGCTTCGAGAACGCTTGGCAAGCCTCGTGATGTCAACAAGCATCCTCGAAGCCTCGCCTGGTAAACTTGATATCAAAAGACACCAACCTAGTATTCTCTATATTCATGTCAGAGTGACATAAGTTATTCTTATTCACGACTTTTAACATCTGACTCATTGTTAACCACATTCGTTCTATGCAAAGAACAATTATTATAAGATTGAAAATAGCAGCGCTGGAAATAAATATGCCTACTGTGAATATATGCCCTGTTCTTGGTCTGTATGCATTGTATTTCAAATATATGTATACTGTGTATGCATTAAAGATGTAAAGCTAATTCCCATGCACACAACACATGCAATGAGAAACCAAGAAATCTCTTAAGAATGTTTACTGTTTCCTGTTTTTCGACCATATACAAATTCATATCAATACAGGTTTCAGTTATTCTTATGTCATATCGACGTTCCGATACTTTTGACCTTATAAGTAAAGTGTTTTCTAAGTACCAGAAGACAGATAGATAGTTCAGGCATTCAAAGAGAGCAGCACTCTGACTCGAAATAGATTTAACTTTATTCTTGAAGTCACATTCAAAACCTGATTACATACGTCATTTTTAACATTCATCAATATTGAAGAGAATTGCTCTTAAGAGATAGTACCTGCAGCTTTAACTTGTTTGGTTTGTTTGATTTGATTCTTTACGTCCCATCAACAATCTTTCAGTTATAAAGGGACGGGTCTTCCTGGGTTGAACCAGTACTAAGCTAGGATTAATGTTCTTGCTCGAGGACACAATGCAGTGACGCTCAAACTTGTGGCCCTTCGGTCTCGAGTCAAGCACTCTACCACTGAGCTCCCTACAGCTTTAATGTGATTATCACAAACATAAGGTACCTTTAATCATATCCTGGCCCATATATTTAACTGATGGACAAGAAAATTATCACAATTTAAGGCTCATTATATTTCTTTCTTTTATATGTGGACCTATGTTTATTCTTTTGAGGGATCCATACTCAGTCCCTTGCTCTTCATCATTGTGTTGGAGGCCTTGTCACGTGAGTTTCAGGCTGGTGTTCCCTGGGAGGACCTATATGCAGATGATCTTGTCATCATTGCTGACTCCCTAGAGGAATGTGTCAGGAGGCTCTTGCTATGGAAAGAAGCCTTGGAGAAGAAGGATTTGAGGGTAAATGCAGGAAAGACAAAGGTCATGATCTGTGGTACAGGCCTGGACCTCTTGCAGAGCTCAAGCGAATTCCCATGCACTGTCTGTCTTACAGGAGTAGGCGACAACAGCATCTACTGCAATGGCTGCAAACTTTGGGTGCATAAGAAATGCAGCGGGCTACAACGATTGACACCAAATACTGAATATAGGTGTGCAGGGTGCATGGGAAATGCCCGCCCTATTGACGGCAGACCACAGAGTGAAGTCCAGGTTGGACCTGATTAGCTGGAGGTGGTAGCTTCCTTCTGCTACCTGGGTGGCATGCTTTCCGCTGGTGGAGGCTGTGAAATAATGTCACTACTCATATGAAAACAGCCTTGAAGAAGTTCAAGGAGCTACTACCAGTTCTCACATCCCGCCACCTTTCTGACAAGACATGTGGCCATGTATACAGCTCCTGCGTGTGGAGCGCCTTGCTCTATGCCAATGAAACTTAGCCACTGACCAAGATGAACCTGCAGCGCTTGCAGCACAATGAAAGGTCCATGATCAGACAGATATGCAGTACCAAGTCAGAGGATGTGGCCACAGTAAGGTCAAGTGAGCTACTGGCAAAGCTTGAGCTTGAAGACATCGAAGTCATTTTAAGAGAGAAGCCTTCTCTGGTTTTGTCATGTGGAGCTTCTAGTAGTGTAGAAGGTACTGACTGAGAAATACTGCCGTGAGTGGAAGCTCACGACAGTTGACCCCTAAGAAAGGAGCCCCTGGAGATAAGGTGTGAGACCTGCTATGCCTGCAGCTGGCCAGTTACCTGGAAAGGGGCCCACTGATGTGGATGATGCACCTGCATGTTAATCAAAAATTTGATTATGATTATGATATCCACTATCTGTAACATTTATAGCCGAGCATTGCGACTATGTCTGGCATCCATTTTCAAAAAGGATATTGCATGTATAATGCATCAAATTATAACTCAACATTGTTTTTCATTGTTTATTTTTTTCATTTTTCCATACATAACCCGTAGTACATCTTGAATACTCAAATAAAACAACAGTATCTATTTTTTCAGTAAGGTCATAGTCTAATAAACTTATAATCCTGCAAATAAATAAATTGTATAAGCATGTTATTTAGTATGAGACATAATTATTTGTTCTGTTTTATTAAACTTCGACTCATAACTCAGATGTATACCAAGATAAACTCTTGCATAAACCCTTATCCTGCTGTTAATTTAGTTCTGATAATGTAGTCGGCCTATGTGACACAGGTTCAGATAAACAAAAATTTTTGAACATAAAAATGTAAATATTTTCTTACCCATCAGTTTAAACATATGTTTTGGGTGCTCAAAAGAACTGTCCCATTGAGACTGTTCTTTTGAGATCCCATAACATATGCTTTGGTTGAAAAATAAGAAAATTAATTTTTTGGTACGCACTCTTAACGGACGTTCAGATGTGATCTATTGCATATATACACCTGCATTCCAGACATTAATTGTGGATGAAAACATGATGGATCTTGATCAGACTGCTCCTAAATGACACAGGCTGAACTTGGCCCATATTGTTGGCAATAAAGTCCATAGATCCAGATAAGGAAATTTGATGAGCGTAAAATTGTGATTATTTTCTTACCCATCAAATAAAACATGTGTTATGGGTGCTCAAAACGACCGTCTCAATGAGACCTTTCTTTTGAGTACCACAACATATGTTTTGGATGAGAAATAAAGAAAATAGTTTTCCAATATGCACTCTTATCTGGAGGCCTGATAGTCTACTGAAGAAAAACGGCAACTGATAGAGCAGATGGCATTTATTGTTCATGATGAGAAAATAGTTCTTATATACAATTACATTATAGCATATCTATATAGTTAAAATAAAATTGGGAGGGAGCGCAGTGGCTCAGTGGTAGAGTGCTTGAATCGAGACCGAAGGGCCGCGGGTTCGAGCCTCACCGGCGTCACTGCGGTGTGGTCCTTGAGCAAGACACATTTATCCTAGCTTAGTACTGGTTCAACCCAGGAAGACCGTCCGGCATAACTGAAAGATTGTTGAGTGGACGTAAAGAATCAAATCAAACAAACAAACAAACAAAATAAAATTGGTATATTTCAAAAGTTATAATCTCACATCTGAAAAATGTTGTAAATCACCATAAATAAAATGTAGCTGAAATACTGGCAATGGCAGTGTATAAAAGTATGTACAATGTACATTCTTCCAACAACTTTGGGCAATCTTTATATAAATTTTAAGTAAATACGTAATTCAATGACTTAGTGACTTCACAATTTCTCAACAATATATTAAGTAATGCTATAATTTTAAGCCATTGTTCTGGTGAAACTATATAATAACCTAAAGTAAATAAAAAGCAGATTCAAACGTTTCATGAAAATAACAGAATAATTTATTCCATTCCGTGTAGTTAAAAGAAAGATTGTCTCTTTTGTGGCTTTGCCACTTATGAAATTCATACATACATTATTTTTACTTCACTCAGTGAAATTAAATGCAATCAACAAAAAAGTACAGAATAAAAATTGATATATTGGTGTCCCTGATTACAAATGTTACCATGATAACAAGTGTTATACTATCAAATAAATCATAAAAATTACACACCTATGTATTTCAAAAAGTGTCCTTTGTATCTCCAAACGCCATTCTATAGCATAACTCAGACAATATTGCAATAGAGATCTGGCCCTGAGGTTATAAAACTTTTTCATGTTCAATTCAGCTGAGCATGAAATTTCAACTGCTCATAAAAAAATTGAATGCTGAAAAATAAAGACTTAAAATTTCATGATTCCAAACTCTCAGATGTTAAATTTATTATGCTCATAAATGTTAAAATGCCAACAATTGTTGGCATTTTAACATTTATGAGCAGAATAAATTTCATGCTCTGTTGAGTTGAGCATGAAAAAAGTTTTATAAACTTGAGGCCAGGACAAACATTTATAATATCATAAAACACATTTGAGCTGTGACATGAGACTTCCAACAATGTGGTATGTGCGACCAGCAATTGCTCAGATCAGCTTGCGAATATGCGCAGTCTGATCAGAGCCTTTGCTGGTCCCTTGATTATTCTATGAGTGTTAAGCTACTGACTGAACATCATTTGGAGTTTCTAAGCTTAAAATGTGGCTGCGCAGGCTCATCTGAGACTACACTTGTCAAAATGCCAAATTGTTAACTGTTCATGTGGAAACACATGAGAGTCCTTGTTCCAAACACCATACAACCAGGCACATAGATGTGGAGTATATCCTTCCCAGAGGTGAAGACTAGTTACAAAGCTGACAAAAACAGAATCATCATTTGTCGGCCATGAATGCTTGCAATCCAGTTATAGCCCGACCCAGTATCAAAGCATGAATATCATGAGTGCCTGAAAATAAAGAAGGATATGTAACCGTGATTTGCAAAAATGAGTATTTCTTTCCCTGTTGTAACCCATAAAGCGCCACCTATAATTTGCAGCAGACGACAATTCAAAATTTTGCCGCTTTTTCAAAAATAACAAACAAGGTATGATATTTCATGAGAATCGTCTGCCAGGAGAATCGTCTGCTGGCAGACGATTCTTATGCAATATCATACCTTTTTTTTTCGAAAATTAGAAAAGATTTTGCAAAAATTGTCGTCTGCTGCAGTCGTGATTGGCTCTTTAAGGGTTAACTCCCTTGTATACTGATGAATTTTCCCATTCATGTTAATAATACAATAAAGATACCAGAGTCCATTTTATCTTTTAAGATGTTACGTGCTGAACAGTTTAAATTGTGATGTCTCTGTTCCTTAAGATTGTTTTTATCTTAGCAAACAGTGCAGACCCAGATGAAATGTCACTATGTGGCATTTCATCTGGATCTTCACCGTTTGCCAAAGTACCTCTTTACAGTATAAGAGGAGTAGAGCGGCTCAGTTGTAGTGCACCTGGGATGAGACCAAGAGGTCCCTTGTTCAAGCTTCACTGGGGGCACTGTGTGGTACCCTTGAGCAAGACACTTAAGTCTTCTGCTTAGTACTGGTTCAACTCAGGAAACGTCCGGATATGACTGAAACACTGTAAAATAGGAGGTTAAGCATACAATCAAACATATACAAAAAGGTCAATAAGAAAAGGATATTTAGCCAGCCCATGATATAATTAGAGATTATTTCACAGTGTTTTCGTTATCACCCAAAGTATCAACCCAAGACCTAATTATCAGCCTGAGAGCTTTAGCTCAAGGGCTGACAATGGTCGAGTGTTGATACTGAGGGCGATAACCAAAACCCTGTGTTATAATATGTTTATCACATATTCCAATTCACTATTTTTACGCGTTCGACGTACAAAAATGTACGTAAAACAGAAGACTGGCATAAATTTGGAGTTATGTCACGCCACTTGTTTACTGTACATTTGACGTCATCAAATGATAGTCCCGTGCCGGGCATGATAACCTCTCCGTTAAAAATGCATGACTTCCGGTTATCATCATGGCAGGCTGATAACCAGTTGGCAGGAAAGAGCTTATCGCATATGCAGACTTTGGGTTATCCCGGCAAATAGCGTCCCAAATATGTGATAATGATACTTATCAAATATGTGTTAGCTCATACATTAAAAAAGCATGTAAAGCTTTATAGTGGAGCTATAATATCTAGTATTTGGTGTGAACATTCGTCTACTTCTATACTTTGTGTTTGGGAGCATTGAAGACTCAGGCTAGTTTGCACACACCAAGAGTTAATCTTCTTATATTATTTTCTAATCTGCCTGTCTTTCTGTCTGAGGTATTGTAGGCTCAGAGGAAATGCCATTTCCATAATAAATTAACTTTTTAAGTACAACCAAATATAATATTTATATTAGGCACACAATGATATGTTTCACTTCTAAATGGTTGCTACCCCAGAAAGGAAATGTTTATCTATAAATAATTGAGAATTAAAAAAACTTGATAATTTAAATTAATAAAAATTAAAAACGGTTCCTTAAGAGTAATTATTTGCTTAATCTTTGGGGGCTTGAACATAATGTTGTGTTTCACCTCTTTATCATTACTTTCTCAGGAGGTACAAATATAATTGATAACTTGGAAACTTGATCACTGTAATTACAGTAAAACCTGTGTAAAAGCAGCCACTCAAAAATAGACAAAAAAAATCTAAACAAAGATAGAAAGTATTGCAGAATGCTCCCCTTGGAGCATTCTCCAATACTTTTGACCTGCATTAAGTGATATTTAGTCATGAAAACCAATTTTTGGTCGTTTTGAGAGTGGTCCTTTTACACAGGTTTTACTGTTATCCAAAAAAATGGATCCATAAGAGTAAGTATTTAGCTTTAACTTTGGAGGATTTCACTACCAGAAATAATAAACAGAGAAAGACCTAACCTGACCATAGTGGTGAATGAGTTAGAACTGAAGAATTAAAACTCAAAATGTCATCCAACACTCGTTATTGCATAAAATCTCTGCCACACACTTTTAGCAGTCATGTTTCAACCTGCACAAATCCAAGTATTTACAAGGCAATTTACATGCTGCTAATGCATGGATTTGGCACCTTAGATACATTCGTTTCGGGCCACTACATTTTACATCAGCCAATCTGTTTATGACTTTTATATATGGCTCAGCCCTGGAACACAAATATCAATGAAAACCATCCAACCACCGGCGACAAAATATAATGCCATAGTTTTCCTAATTTAAGAGAGCATTCTGCAATACTTTTGACCTTCATTAAGCTACCATTTGTCATTAAGATCTTTGTTTTGTCTATTTATGAGTGGCCATTCTACACAGGTTTTACTGTACATACCTTCATATGTGTTGACAGCTTCTAAATTCATCACATGTCTGATAACATGATATTCATCACAAATACCATTTCCTCCTAACATATCTCTGGCCAGTCGAGCACAGTCTAAAGCTTTTCCACATGAGTTCCGTTTTATTAAAGAAATCATTTCTGGAGTAGCTCTGCAATAAATTTAAAAAAAATAACTTACACCAAGCCTCCAGATACAAGTGTGTGATTAAAAATTTGTTTTTGCTATTTTTTGATCAAAACATATGGGCCTCGACACAGACCAGCCTTAGTTATTCGCTTATAAGAAATTATCATACAAGCAAATTTTCAATTTTCTAGCTAGTCTTTGTAGCTGAGCAGACTGGTTTGAATCTCACATTGTGGGAAACTCCTAAGACAGGTTTTATCGCAGAGAGGCAAATATAATGTGGGTACTCAAAAGAACCATCTATTTTGAGCACCTATAACATATGATTAAACTAATGGATAAAAGAATAATTACAATCTTATGAGCACTCAAAATTGTGTTTATCTGGACCTATCCTTAGACATCCCTAATTTCTAGTGGCTCTATATCTAAAGATTGTTTTACTCTTCATAAAAAATAGCTTGCCCTGTCCAGCACTGAGTCCACTAAGGTCAGAATTTTTTTATTAGTTGATCAACAGGATTTTTTTTTTTTTTAGATTTACAGGATTTTTTTTTTAGATTTAGAGTAGAGGGGGGGCGAAAAAAAGCTCTGAAAATGACCAGTTGACTGGTCATTTTCAGAGCTTTTTTTTTAATATCTCCAGAACAAACAGCAAACTAGTAAAGTAAACCAACAGTCTGTATTAAATCTTTAAATATTTCATAATTTTCCTTTTAACAGTATCACTCTTAAAAATACACAGACAGAACCTCAAAAATATATTATTTTTTTCAACAAAACAAATAGAAATTTAGAGTGGGCAGATAAAATTAAAAAAAATATTTTAGATTTTTTTTTTCTACTTCCCCGAAAATTACAGAAGGAGGGTTTGTAAATCAACTAATAAAAAAATTCTGGCCTAAACCTACTTATTTATCAGTTGTCAGTAAAAAAGAGCTGGAAGAAATGAGTATTATTTTTAACTTGAAAAAAGAACATGGTAATATATCCGAAATGTAACTTTAGCTGGAGTCCATATTCCTTTAAACACAATGAATGTGGGTGCTCATGAGAAACAACCTTGTCTTACCATTTGTGGTAAAATGACTGAAACACATGAGCAGAAACTGTATACCATTATGGGCAGAGCATGAGATTGAGAGTGAAGGCACAGACAAGCCTGGTCATTGCACAGTCTCATCAAAGCATTAACTGCTGTCACACACAAAGTGTTTCACTGAATGTTTATATTTATCATATGCACAGCATTTGGGAGTGAAATAATGCCATGCGATAAAATTGATTTTCAGGAAAAGTTATGAGGTCCCAAACAGCATTGAGTACATAATGACAAAATAATCACTTTTTATGCAAAAATGAGATCTCAAATTAATCGAAATGTCATATGATAAATAGAACCTAATATACCTGCTCCTGTATTATTGAATTTATTAAACTCGTTTGATGTTTGAACACAAGGCATATCACCAATATTCAAACAGCTTTCTTGGGTCCCAGAAAATTTTAATGCATGAAAAAACATGTGTGATCACTATATTTTTATATGGGTTGATTCATCTACAGTTCCATACTCCTATACTTACAAGCCATTGTCCTTTAGTCTTCCCACTTGTAAGCAGGCCTGCAATCCAACTGATATCTCTGTTAACATATCTGCCATCTTTTTCTGAATTAATTGATTTTTAGCTAATGGACGGCCAAACTGTATTCTGAAAAGAAAACAACAACATGTCATATACAGTACCGTCCCTTTCTAACACACCTTGTTATAACAGGGATTTGGATATAACATGGTCATGTTGTGTTTCCCAAGTTTTTACCATGGAATTTTACAAATGGTAATTTTCCTATAATTTCTTTGAAAAAGTATTCATTTATAACATGATTCACTTAGAACATTTGACCATGAAATGGTCATTTTCATGTATTTCCTAAAAGTAAAATTGTTCTATTATAATATGATTCACTTCTTGCACAGTTAATTGCTATGGACCCCAAATATAGCATTATAAAGAGATTGCACTGTATGTGCAAAATAAGTCTCATGACACCTAGCACTGGCTTTGGGGTATAATGGCCAGAGTTTGTGTTTGATTCATTTGAATTGATGCTTAATGTCCCATTCAACAATTTTTTAGTCATGACAGCACCTTTTCCTGGGTGAACTAGAATTGACAGAGAATCTGACTCTAGCCGTGCTGCAACGCTTTTGCATGCAGTAAAAAGGCCAAGTTCTAAAGATACTGAGCAAGAAAATCTAAAGACATTGAGCAGGAACAAAATTCTGTAACAAATAAGTAAAAGATAACAGGCCAGTATAGCCTCCCTTTTTCAAAGCAGGGCTATAACAGGTGTTAAGCAGCTAGAATCATGATTTATAAGCATCAATAGCTTGTCTTTCAGAAATTTAAAGTACCCAACAAGGGTCAATTCATGAGTACGTCCGGACGAACGGAATGACGGACAACCAAAATCCAGTATAGCCTCCCTTTTTCAAAGAGTGGCTATAACTAGTATAAAGCAGCTAGAATCATGATTTATAGTAAAGCATCAACAGCTTGTATTTCCAGACGGTGAACAATAAAGTTGCTGATCAGACATCTATGTGTTCTTATACAGTCCATGTGGCAGTGAACAAAAATAAAATATATTTAAAATAGCCTACACATTTTGTTATAATTAAGGGTGTACCTGTCTAGAGTATATTGTCGTGCTGCTTCTAAACAAAACTCTGCTGCTCCTAGTGTTCCCCAAGCAATTCCAAACCTGGCACTATTCAAACAACCAAATGGACCCTGCAATAGACACAATTTTAATGCACTTGTTAAGTTAACAAGTTGTTAACATAACTCAATGCCTGATAGGATAGCATCAAATCTTTGCGATATACTGCTGTAAATCCCAAATCATTTACCCTTTATACTCTAATGGATTTTCCTATACATATTGATAAACTAAGTATGGAATTGCCCATTCTGTGTTTTAAGGGGTCAAATGTAGAAGTTTCTAATTATGATGTATTTCTGTCCCTGAAGGTTGTATTTATGATAGCAAACAGTGCAGACCTTAATGAAATGCAGCATCATGCTACATTTCATCGTGGTCTTCACTATTTGCCAAAGTACCAGTTTAGGGGTTTCTAATATGCTAAGTGCTAACTTGCTTAGTAACATCTTGGGATTTGATCGATCATTAATAGCTACTACATTTACTCAATGTCCTGTTATGATTGGAAAATTGTTGGCTGGTACATAAACCATCAACACAAACAAACAAACAAACAAACAAACAAACTATACTGAACCACACTTCTAACGCAAAATCAGACTGAACCTTAAATATTCCATTAAATATTTCATTCATTGTAACGCAATTATATTTAAAGTTAAAACAGCTTTATATGAAAATGAAAGTAGAACTTTTTCAGTCAGACATTCCCTTTTAATTATAACTTCTGAATGGTACAGTGTCTTCGGCAAGACCTCATTTTTAATTAAACTTATACTCCTGAAACATTTTGCGTTTGAAGTGTGGGTCAGTATACTTTTACTTTTTTACATGTTCAAGGTAGACTAATATACTTAAGTAATAAAGATACACAACAGACGAAAAAATATGTTTTGCGTAGTTGTACGATGTTTTGGTTAAATTTCATTTTGAATGTGGTTACTGGCAATTAATGACATGTGATGAAATGTGAAAACGTCAATTTAACGATAAAATTAACACCACAAGACAAAAACACTTGCAAAAGTAAAAATGTGACAGGGACGTCAGAACAAAGACCATGAAATCCAATCTTCTTCATGATTTGTTACATGGAGTCGACTCCACAATGTGCAAACAAAGAAAGCATCTTTTCATGCGGAAATATCAGTCAAATATTGCATCAAAACCAGGTACTGGAATGCAAGGATACACAATGGCATAGAATAAGAATTTAACATCACTTAAAGCCGTCGAGTTGAGATCGTTGATGCATTACGGGATTTATCAAACCTAAAGATAACAGGACATGCTTTGCCCAGAAGAGTTACCTTAAAGAACCCATAGAATTGTGTCAGCGGGACCTTACATTGACATTAATCAAACTGAACTCAGCACAAATTTGCAAATAAAAACAACCTATTATATGCGGGAAGTAAGAATTAAACTTGCTAACTGTAACCGAAACTTTGCCACTTGGCCATTCTCTCATCAGAAAAATGTGTAAACATTATGGTGCCTTTAAAGTGCAGAATAATGAATTCTGACGTCATAATACACATTTTATTGACGTCTAGCATTCTAAAGTCATAATTCTTGCAGTAAATGTGCTTTTATTGAATAAAACTCATGAGGAATAAAGCTTTACCGCAATTAACGCAATATTTGGTCTTGATGTAATAACGTTAAGCGTTTGAAATCACAACGTAAGGTTGAAAGCTGATTATTTCCTGGATCCCAAAATTTATTCCAAAGGTTTTGTAAACAACAAACCGGTATTTAATTGAAAATTGACGTTCATTGACCATGTTTCACAGTTTTCTACTGGGGTTCAGGGTGATTACACGCATGCTAGCCGGCATACGTAATCAACGAGGTGGCTTAACATACTGTAATGTGATGGATACATGCTGCGTTTATTAAATAACATTATCAACACAACCCATTTGCATTCCTTTTTACGTTAACAAAGAATTTAAGCGACTGTTGCTTTTCTTTATTACTTAAGTATATGTTTTTCACAATATCAGTGTCGATAATTTTTATCCCAAATTGCCAAGTTCTTTATTGTAAATTCGGAAATTTTTGTGGGTTTTATTTTCAGGAAACTTAGCAGATGCGAATTTTTCATGAAAATAAACCCTCATGAAATGGTGAAATAACTCCGTTGTTAACTGATGTTAGGTAAATCAGGCTCTAGTCATGAATTTTCAATGTGGCAAATATGTCTTTAAACGCTAATCGCGAATAAAATCTTGCCATAATTTCTGAATTACAGTGCTTATTAACCTCTATAAAGCAAGGGTCTGCCAATCACCCACAAGATTATCCATAGTATGGTATTCCATACCTTAGAAGCTTGTTTCAGAGAGGTTTGACTGTTCCGACAGTTCATACAAACTACAGACAACAAATTCCATGATTTTTCCATGTAATGACTTTTCCATGATATTTTACGATTTTACATGATGCCAAAAACAGTGAAATAATAATGCAAAAAGCCAATAAACGAGCAGAAAACTCATAGACATAGATTCAGCGATTTTATTTTTAATGATTTGTCCGTTTTGGGGCGCATACACACATATTCCAGGCTATTTTCAGATTTCCATGATGATATTGAAAAGTGGCATGATATTTTTTAACAATTCCATGAATTTTCCAGATTAACAGTTGAAAAATCAGGATTCCATGATTTTCCTAGGGAAAAGTCAAGTCATTTCCCATGACCTTTGCCAGATCTGTGGGAACCCTCTGTTCATTTTCATACAACTGCATATATGCACAGAATAGCAAATAAATTGCTAATATGGAGGTGGTAAACTAATTGGGCCTTGACACAAGAAAACCTATCTTAAGGGTTTCTGTCCAATTAAGCCCCAAATCAGCCTGCTCAGCTACAGAGGCTAGCTAGAACATTGAAATTTCTCATGGAACAACTTTTGACTACTATACTTTCTAGATAGAGAATACCAAAGGCACTGATGAACTGTGCAGGTTGGTCAAGTCGGGTTTTTTCGTGGCAATGCCCAATTAAGAGTTTATGCTAAGATGAGGGACTGCCCTTCTTGGTAAAGCTAAAATGTAATGCTGAAATGATTTTAACTGCAAACCAATTCCCTCAAAAATTGCAATTTTGCTACGACAATGTTTTTTTGTTCTAAATTGTCTTGTGGCTGTTATCTATTATATGGACTGCGTTGCCTATCTATATAATTGCCCAGTGAAAAACAAGATTTGTGCATTTCATCTATACTTTTTAGAATTAATTGACAACATTTCCTAAATATAACTTTGCTTCAAGTTCTTATGGTAATTCTATTTTGTTGTTAAAATGGCAGATAATTATAAAATATGAAACCTGTAAAAGGTCGAGATAAGCGAACCTTTCATGCCTAAAATTTAATTATTTCCTTACCCACAAGTTAAAATATATGTTTAGGTGCTCATAAGAACCGTCTCACAGTGACATGTCTTTTTGGTACCCACAACATATGTTTTGCTTGTGAGATATAAGAAAAAATCATACTACACACTATTATATGGGGGCCTTAGGCCTGCCCATGCAAATCTGTGAAAAATATCTATTACAGGACTTTAGTTAAGAGTGCATACCAAAAAAAATAATTTTCTTATTTCTCAACCAAAACATATGTAAAAGCTGATGGGTAAGAAAATATTTAGAATTTAACGCTAAAAAAAACTGTTTATCTTAACCTATGTATTTACCTGTAAACCAGCAACATTAGGTAACATATTTTCCTCAGGCACTTCAACATCCTCCATTACAATCTGACCTGTAACACTGGCACGGAGTGAAAATTTTCCTGAGATTACGGGAGCTGTCAAACCCTTCATGCCCTTTTCCAATATAAAGCCTTTAATTCTGTTGCCTTCTGTATCACATTTTGCCCAAATAATGAATACATCTGCTATAGGAGAGTTGGTGATCCTGTGAAGAAATAGGATGAAATACACAGGTTCAGATAAACATCAATTTTTAGCGTAAATTTGTAAATATTATCTTACCCATTAGTTTTAACATATGTTTTGGGACCGTCTCATTGAGCACTTTTCTTTTGATAAGTTTTATTCTAAACATATAAGCTATACAAGACTTGTAAACACTGAGTATTCAAATGCAAATATTTATTCCCAAATAACAATGAATATTTGAACGACTATCAATAGCCAATTTCAAACCACGACATGTTCCGATAAGCTTCGAGCCCTGCCGATTAGAAACAATCTGGCAAATCAAAAAAACATCCAAACAACGTGACCTATATTTAAATAAGCATTGTAGATACCCAATGTTGACAAGTGAAAAAGTATGAGTTCATGTAATTTTCGGTTATATTAGGTATTTCTATCGCTAGATTGACTTGATAGATTGATGCCACATTGCCAATGATTATTTCTGCGAGACTTTGAGTCTTTCTTCAAATAGTGAAATGTTAACATAAACACCGACTCAGTCAGTGACACCTGTGCGGTGAGGTTCTCAATACTGACATCAGAATGTAAACATTCACGGGCGCAGTTTGAAATACAGTCATACCTCGATTATTCAAAGTGCCGGGGACCGCAGGAATCCTTTCGATTAATCTTTTGTTTGAATCATCGAAATTGGGAGTTTTTGGATATTTTCGGAAAAGCTCAGATGCTTTCTTAGAACGTTATTGTTTTGCCATAGTTTGCAACTTCAACTCGTGTTTTCCGTGAAGTAATCTGAACATATGTCAAAGAATTAAAGAAAATGAGATCTTTGGAGGTTGTGGCCTCATCGCCTCTTATGCTTTGCAGGTCTAAGAACGCAGAAAAGAAAAGAAAATCAGAGCTATATACATGTAACAACACCGATAACAAGAATGAAAATAAGAGGTTAAATGTAAATTGACGAGCCATATTTTCTGACGAAATATTGTCTCCTTTTTTGTTGCCCTTCTGTCATAGGGTCTCCACCCAGCTAGCACATAACGTCGGGCCATCAACGACCCACCAGGGATAGGCCACTGAGATGGCATATCGCTGTCAGGTCATTGGTGGCCCGACGTTGTGTGCTTTTTAGGCTGGTAACTGTTCTTTTATTTCAACGAAAACATACGATTTGGGTGTTAAAAAGAACCGTCTCGATGAGGGGTCATTTTAAGCATCCAAACCTAGGTTTGGTTGTTTTTCTTCAATCTAAAATTGTGCTTTAAGCATTCAAAAGAAGCGTTTCAATGAGACGGTTCTTTTGATTGTCCGTGATATTCGTCTATTATCGAATTATTGTTATTTTTGTTGTAACCTGTTTCTACGCTTGGTGTGTTCTTAATGTAAACAGTGGTCAAGAATAAATCAAAGGATGACAGACGGTACCCCTAATTAGACATTCAAAAAGCATCAAACAAAACCATCATTGCAGTCGACCTAAATTAAAGACACCATTTACTCACTTAACGGTTCATCACGTAATAGTGCGAACATTAATCCGGTGTCAATTAACTGTTGCAACTTTGTTTGCTAAATCACTTGAGTGTATAAATCGAACTCAACCAAACAAAGAAATCATGATCACCATGCATGACATTGGGACTTCGAATCTTGAAGCGTAATTTAATAGCAATTTCTTTAATCGGGACTGACGAATCACTTCGAAAAATCGATTTTTTCGGAAAATCGAAATTGGAATAATCGGTAGTTTTATTGCAATAGATATTAGAGAAAAAATTGGGACTGTCTGTTGTCTTCGAATAACCCAGTAGTTTCAGAAAATCGACGTTCGGATAACCGAGATTTGACTGTACACAAAATTTGTTTTCCAGGTAACAAAAAAGCATACAAAATGGCACTTAGTGCTCCTTACAACTAATCTTCACTTTGTGTGCAATATATACAAGCCTGTGTGCTTACAAAACAGAATTTCTTTTTTTTTATGCTGGCCTTGAGCACATGGCTGCTCGGTCTCGTGGTAATGGGACAAATTTCAATTGTTTGAGGTAGTCATGTTATTTAAGTGCATGTGACTTGAGTCCCGAAAGAAATCAGGAAAAGTACAGAAGGCCTATGAAATCAGCTATTGAAAAGTATACATGCAAACTTCAATATAATACATGTACCTATGTTTAACGTTGAATTAGTAATTTATGGAAGTTTTTTTCTAAAATGGAAGAAATATTTTTCCACCAGGAATGAAACTCATATTGATCCATATTCAGCTCATAAGATGTTTTTACAAGCTTACAATCCAATGCCACCAACAATCTATAAATGGGCCAGAAAACAATAATTTGGTACTTATTGCATATGCAATCTCTTTGCATGCTGGGTAATTTTCCATGCTTTAGTTGTTGTCTGCTGACTTTTTTCAAAATTATTTTTCTCAAAAAAATCTCTAGGAACACTTTTAGAGTGTCAAACAGTGTGGATCCAGATCAGGACCTATGTTCTGTTGGCCCTGATCTGGGTCCAAACTGGTTACAAAGGTTTTCTGATATCAGCAGGACAAAAGTCTCTGCTGGCAGGCAGATTTAAACTCCCATGCCAACTTATCCACCTCGGCATGAGGTCATAATTTTGGTCTGAGTCTTCATTTACATCCATACTTTGTGTATGCAAGCAGCAAAGGCTCTGATGAGTCTACCCTGCTGCCAGGTATTTGCACAGGCTTGTTGGAGCATTTGTTGCTCAACAATGTGGTAGGTACCAAAATCTCATGTAATGGCTGGTCCATATTTAGAATATTTAGATATATCATAGGTCCAGATAGGCAAAAAAATCAGCATACAATTGTGAATATATCCTTACCCATCAGTTTTAACATGTGTTTTGGATGCTCAAAAGAACTGTCTCATTGAGACGGTTCTTTTGAGTACCTACAACATATGTTTTGCTTCAGAAATAAATGTTGCGGGTGCTCAAAAGAACAGTCTCATTGAGGTGTTTCTTTTGAGTACCCACAACATATGTTTTGCTTCAGAAATAAAAAAAATAATTTTCAAATGCACACTCTTATACTTTACCATGACTTTGAACCATTCAACGTATATGTTTTAGTAGCAGAATTGTATTTAGCATTTGTCTCCATAGATGAAGGATCGCTCCCATGATTAGGCTCTGTCAGACCAAAACAGCCCACCAACTCACCAGTAGCTAGAAACAAGTAATAGAATTAACAAAAACAGGGGATTAAGAAATTTACCCTGGCTGGACAGGGATCAAATTTTAGATTTTTAACCACTTGCTAAAAATAGCAAGTGGCTATTTTTCTCACTTGCTAAAGATGCTGATCAACTTGCTTTTTCTATGAAAATATTAGAACTATTTTTTTAAGTTACATTGCAAATTTGAAAATTGAACAAATTTAATTAACAGGTATACATACACAGCATTAATTGATATTTAGCATTTTCAGCTTTCTGAAGCCTTGCAAACAGTGTGGATCCAGATCAGCCAGCTTCTGAAGAAGCTGGCTGATCAGGATCTACACTGATTGCCATACAACGTATGCTGTGTTGCATAATTTGGAGGATATGAGAGCGACTTGTTTCCACATGCTAAAAAAAGCAAGTAATGTCAATATCTTCTTGCTTTTTGGAGAAAACTACTAGCATTTAGCAAGTGCTTAATTTGATCCCTGCTGGATCGCATTTCAGTTGTAAAACAAGTTTAAATCATAGACTGAAGATTTTTAAAATATGTTGAATTTGCCTCAATCATATGGATTTGAATAAAATGTAACTTTGTTTGCCAATTTTCACAACATGTTCACCAATATGAACAAAAATAAAATTTGATAAATCAGTTCTCATAGTTTGAGAAATTTTAGCTCTAAATTTGGGGAAATAGGGACCAATGTTTGGCCCAAAATTTGTTAAGGAAAATTCCAAGCATAAGTAAAGATACATAGAAGTATATTGTAGAAACAAAGCGGTTAACCCATATAAGTCTAGCATCCTTTTTGTGGGACATAGGTGAACAGTGCACACCCAGATTAGACGCCACAACCAGGGCATCCACTATTAGCTTATAGACTGTCCTATTAAAATTTGAATAAAAAAGAAAAATACCACCCAACAACCCTTAAAATGGAAATGGACTGGTCCATTTGATAAGAATGGGAAATAACATTTGGCTTAATTGGGCCTGAACGTGAGAAAACCTGTCTTCAGTGGTTTACGAACAACAAACAACAAACAGGGTTCCCACAAATTATATAAAGTAAAATTCCCTGACTTTCCCTGACTTTTCACTGACCGAATTCAAATTTCCCTGACCCAAAATATCGACATTTTTCAAGCTTTATGGGTAACCTATGAGCATGATTAGTGAACAAACAGCAATTTCAAACAAGTGTTCCTGTATAGTGTAGGTAAAATCTATGATCCTTTCATCAAAACTCTTCCAGTCCATCTTTGGTTTTCTCTTCTGGTGATCTGCACTAACAGTCGTGCTAAAATGCCTAGCATTACTACCAGAGAGCAATCTGTTGTGTAATTGTCAAATCACCATGGTTAACTTCAAAATAATAATGAGATGAAGATGGACTGGCCTATATGTGTATTATATAACTTCTTATTTAAATTCCGCGTAACCATAACTTAAAAGCAAACAGAAAAAAATTGGCTAGGTTTATAAAACTGACCTTTTGAAGCATCATGTGTCTATGTTGTGTTCCATCAAAAGGTGTGGTAGCAGATTTTTGCCTGTGATCACAGCCATAACTCCATACTTCAAAAGGCCAACAAAATGAGGCTGTTAATTTGTGGAAAATAATTTGGTACCCAATTAGTTACATGAAAGGCTCAAGGATATTGCCACAATAAAATGATGCAGCCTATCCCATGCACCAAGAGGAAAAAGAAAACACTAAAAAACAACAACAAAACAAACAACATAGAGTAACAAGTAAAAGAAACTTCATCATGCTAATGTTCAATTTGTCTTCACTGTAATGGGCAAGGTTCATGCAATTTCATAGTTGCCTCAATCCATAAAATTAATGAACTGTTATGGCACAAACATTGCCTTTCATATCAGAAAGCAAGCAAGAAAAATTGACAATGTGAACACAGGTGCCATTTCATAAAGACACAGATTTTCAACAAACTTCTTCATGCAAATGCTCATTGTGTCAATAGTATGTACTGCTGGGTGTGTAGAGAAAGTATCAAAATTTCCCATCGGCAAAGTAAGGTACCTAATCTCAGTCTTTCAGAGTAATATGAGAAGCATAACACCTATTACAAACAAGCACGAAAAACTTTCCCTGTGTATTCACAAATGCCAATCTGTCAATCATATTTTTTCAGCAAAACTTCTTCATACAAATGTTAGCTGTAACTATAGTGTGAAGAAAATGTACTATATTAATCCATCCAAAACTGCAAAAAGAACTGATCAACATGCAAATATAGGTTTAGCCCCCTTCAGTATAACCCTTGTTTAAAAAATAATTTCACATAGCTATCATTTTGACAATACTTATTTTATTAGGATTTACAAAGAGAAATAATTATAAAACTAGAGGACCTGAAGGTCCTGAAGCGCTCACCTGATCTCCTTAATAATTTTAAAATAGGTCAAGGTCAACTTAGGCCTGGCTTATTATTTAAACATATTTTGTTTTACCATATATGGGCATGGTGGCCATTTTGGTTAAGTGACCTAAAACAAATATTATATTTAGATTGTTTTATCTACTGAATACTCCATTTGAAATTCAAGTTCAAACAGCCCAATGATTTCTGAGAAAAAGATGCTTAGACGTATGTGGCAGTTCAAAATGAGTGGCCTTGATCTTTGGTGCTTATATAAAACCAGTGTTTCATTAGGTTTAACATTTCTCGCAAGTATTATAATTTTCCCTTAAATTATAGAAAAATGAACATTTCCAGATTTTTCCAATATAAATGCATTAGGAATCAAATTTGGCCTTGGTGTAAAGGTCAAGGTCAACCCAAATTCATCATTTGTGCAAACCTGGTAGGGCTCACATCCCCATTGCTACATACCAAGTCTCAAGGCCATTGGACTTTTGGTTCAAGAGAAGAAGATATCTTGGTCATGTGACCATTAATATTTGTTATCAATTTACTCTCCTCAACTCTAAGGAGTCTCCATATGAAACTTGAGTTCAATTGGCCTAGAGGTTTCTGAGAAAACGATGTTGTAATATATTGATGGGACTCCAATAAGCGACATTGGCCGAAAGGTCAAAGGTCAACCTTGACCTTTGGAGCTTATTTATAGCCATCGTCTCATTAGGTTAAACATATCAAGTGAGAATAATAGCTTTGGCTTCAACAGTTTTAAAAATCAACTTTTCAAAAAATTTCCAATTTAAATGCATTGGGAAGTAAATTTGACCTTGACGTTAAGTAGGTCAAGGTCAACCTAGGATCATCATTTGAACAAACTTGGTAGGCCCCACTTCCCAAATGTTACATGCCAAGTCCCAAGGTCATCACCCTTCTGGTTCTGGCACCCTTCTGGTTCTGGAGAAGATTTTTAAAGGGTTTTTACCATATATGGGGATGTCGGCCATCTTGGTCATGTGACCAGAACAATTTGTATCAATTTTGGCTAACTTATCACAAGTAGTCTTCATATGAAATTTGAGTTCAATTGGCCTAATGGTTTCTGAGAAAACTATGTTTTAATACATTGATGGGACTCCAATATGAGCACCCTTGTGTAAAGGTCAAAGGTCAACCTTGACCTTTGGAACTTATTTATAGTCAGTGTCTCATTAGCTTGAACATATCTGGTGATTACAATGACTTTGGCTTCAACAGTTTTCAAAAAAACATCTTTTCAAAAAAAATCCCATTTAAATGCACTAGGAAGCAGATTTGACCTTGACGTTAAGTTGGTCAAGGTCAACCTAGGACAATCATTTGAACAAACTTGGTAGGCCCCACACCCCAATGTTACATACCAAGTCCCAAGGTCATCCGCCTTCTGGTTCTGGAGAAGAAGATTTTTAAAGGGTTTTTACCATATATGGGCATAGCGGCCATCTTGGTCATGTGACCAGGACCATTTGAACAAACTTTTGTTCCCCCATCCTAAGGAGTCTCCATATGAAATTTGAGTTCAATTGGCCCATTAGTTTCAGAGGAGAAGATGTTTGAAAATGTTGACGGACGGACGACGGACGGACGCCGGAGTGACTGGTATACTAATAGCTCATCTCGGAGCCTTGGGCTCAGGTGAGCTAACAATTGGGCCATACCCCTTACTGTTGTATTATGAGTGTCTTACTATAGCATAAGCATGTATCTGTGGCATTTGAAGAAAATTTTATAATAAGTTCTAAAAGATACTAAAGAAACAAAATGTCACAGACAGACAAATGGAAAGACAGAAAATGAAAAACAGTATTTCCCCACAGAAACAGTAGTCAATGTTTACCATCTTCTTCTAACGAGAATATATTTCCTAGTATAGGAGTGCATGTACGGTACTTATCATTATACAATTTTGTGGGTCTTACATTTTCATACTCAAAACAGAATTACACTAATATCAATCCAGTGCTATATATCATATTCTGCCCTGATCTACTTAATTGAACAGTAATTATCAACATTCAAAAATATGACAAGTTGTTATAGAATTCCCTGACTTTTCCCTGACTTTTCCCAAAATTTCAAATTTCCCTGACTCAACTCAAAATTCCCTAAGTTTTCCCTGACCTTGAACTATTTTCATTTTTCACTGACTTTTCCCTGACTGTGGAAACCCTGACAAAGGCGCAGACCAGCCTGCGCATACGTGCAGTCTGATCAGCGCCTTTGTTATTCGCTTATTGGAAAGAATCATATCTAGACTTGCTTCAAGCGAAATTTCAATTTTCTTGCTAGTCTCTGTAGTTGAGGAGACTGGTTTGAGTCTCTCTTTGTCGGAAACCCCGAAGACAGGTTTTGTTGCGTTGAGGCTTAAATAGATTGAGCCCAATAAGTACAAACCAAGTTTAGGTATGTATTTCTGCTTCTGTTCTTCAGTTCCGTATTCATTTATTGGGTGCATCACCAGTGAGGACTGTACACTCATACACGATCTGTAGGCACTGTCAACTCTGGAAAATAGATGAGTAAACCCATGGCATTTTGGTACCAATTCCATTAGTGAGCAGTGAAGGCTCAGGCCAGCCTGTGTATTGCACAACCTCCCAACAGCCTTTGATGCTTGCATAGACAAAGTATGGAAATAGACAAAATTTCAGACCAAAACTTTGACCACTAGCACCCACTTGATTTTTTTCATATATGTTTAAAGAGTGACTTAACATACATGCAATAAGTACCATTATCACATATTCGGGACACTATTTGCTGTGATAACCCAAAGTCTGCATATGCAATAAGCTGTTTCCCGCCAACTGGTTATCAGTCTACCATTATGATAACCGGAAGTCATGCATTTTGAATGAAGAGAGGTTAACATGCCCGGCACGAGACGTTGATCATTAGATGATGTCAGGCGTAAACAAGTGGCATGACGTAAAGCGGAATTTACGAAATTCCTCTGTTTTAGGTACATTTTTGTACGTCAAACATGTTAAAATAGTGAATTGGAATATGTGATAAACAGACTATAACATGGGGTTTTGGTTATCGCCCGACATATCAACCCGAGACCCCATTATCATCTAATTATCTCATACTTTCCCATCGCGAGCTCGATCCCGGCCCGGTACCATATTTTCGTGGAAATTGATCATGAAATAATTTCTACCATCATTCTCCTCCCTTCTGCTGAATCATTCAAGAAGGGTTGTTGTCAGTTACAAGCGAAAGTATGTGCACGAAGTACTGGTTAACTGCTTGTTCAAGCTTGCCCAGGATAAGTGAGGTTAGATGAACTGACCGTCCCACAATGACCATAGCTGTTGACTTGGGACGTAAAGCAACAAAACAAACAAACAAATCATACTTTCCCAGATATACCTTGTTAGGGAAGATATAATTCATGATAGGGCACAAAATGGTGATATCCTTCTTATTTATGGTGGTATATTTCTTATTAATGGTGATATTTCTTATTTCTCAATGAAATATATTGGTAAGGAAGGATGGTAATCTTTTATAAGACATAGGTCATCTAGCTATACTACTCATCATGTTGTATCAGCTGACCTAATTTGAAGCCACTAGCTATAATAATTTTCCAGATACCCTGATTACAAGTTTTCAATGGCCAAATATGCAAAGGGCAATAACTAAAAAATCAAACAATGTTTTTATAATTTCACAAAAAGCTGGCTGGGGAAAAACTGACTGTTCACCGGTATCCTATTCAACATCCTCTATCAGCTGACCAAGTTCGTAGCTGCTAGCTATAATAGTTTGAGTTGTTATATGACTGGAGAGAATCCTGTCTCCTGATTGGCCCAATTTGTCTTCATAAATCTCTATGTCTACCTGGAAACTGGTCTAAACCGGTCCATAAGTTAATATTGCATGAAAACCAGCTTGAACTAGTTTCCAGAAGTTAATATTTTTGACACTTCTGCAATATTACCCTCTAGACAGCTAAGAATAGCATGATGAGTGTGAAACTAGCATGTGCTGCATGAAATTGACATGATTTGCTGTTTCAATTCCCAACAGGTAAATTAAAGACTTTCATAAATTTTTACAACAGTTTTGCTTTGTTTTGTTTGCTTATTTATCTTTGTTTGATTAAACAAACTGTAAAAACAGTTTTATGATAACATTTTATATTCCCCATTAAGAGAATTAATATACATTTGAAAATGCAAAATACTAAATTATAATATTTTAATAAAAGTTGCTAAAACTTGTGAGAAAGTCCTTAGATGTCTTAGATGTCTTTAACAACAAAAGTGAAAGTAGAAAATTTTTATTCTTAGTTGAAAAGTCATATAACAAAACAGTTATTGACTTCAATTTCGGTAGGCAGAAGGATTTATCTACCCTTAAAAGTGATATTCACCTCGGCCTAGGGGCCTCGGTGAATTATCACTTTTTCGGGTAGAAAAATCCTTATGTCTACCTCATTGAAGTCAATAATTGTATATTATTATACCTCACGTGAATTTCCCATACAAAACTTCCATTAACGAACGACTGATATTTTATAATATCACCCCTTGCTACAGCAACGACGAATACTGCCATGTGGGTGATATTATACAATGATTGACTTCAATGAGGTAGACATAAGGATTTATCTACCCGAAAAAGTGATAATTCACCGAGGCCGCTAGGCCGAGGTGAATATCGCTTTTAAGGGTAGATAAATCCTTATGTCTACCGAAATTGAAGTCAATAACTGTTTTGTTATATGACTTTTCATTTTGCTACTTTCACTTTTGTTGTCAAAGACATGTTCAACCTCCAGTCTAAGTAAGTAAGGTTGCAAAGATCAGGAATCGATACAATCAAGTACCACACCTGACCCAGGATACCAATGGGAAAGTGACAAACTCACTGAAGACACCACAAACGAGAGCCAAGAGGTCAGCCCTTTCCCAGCAGGTGACCACGAAGCACATATAAACAGACGCGCACAAAACATAGCAAACACAAGACAGAACAAAAACATAAAAGATCCACAAAAGAAGTACCGCCTTGGAACGGTCAGTAAAATATTTTACTGGAGGGCTTAAACCGGTTTAACGGCGCCAACCTCACCCTTAATTCAGATGTGGATCAAGACACATAGATATTTGGTTTGCATGAAAGACCCCTAACTTATAAATGCATCATCTCCTAAAACATATAAATCAAGATATAACAAGGAGATAAAGCAAGGATAAGGACTCAACAGTAAATTAAACTGAATACCGGAGCAAAAGAAATCCAACAGGTAAACCCCGGTGGGCCCGACAAACAGCCAAAGCATCAGGCCCCTACCATCTCATCAATAGATAAGTCTTTAAGTCGGAACCATCATAGAGTCTGAAGTCCGACCCACCGGACCTCTAAGGACTTTCTCCAAGTTTTAGCCACTGTTATTGAAATATTATAATGTAGTATTTTGCATTTTCAAATGTATATTAATTCTCTTAATGGGGAATATAAAATGTTATCATAAAACTGTTTTTACAGTTTGTTTAATCAAACAAAGATAAATAAGCAAACAAAACAAAGCAAAACTGTTGTAAAAATTCATTGAGGTCTTTAATTTACCTGTTGGGAATTGAAACAGCAAATCATGTCAATTTCATGCAGCACATGCTAGTTTCACACTCATCATGCTATTCTTAGCTGTCTAGAGGGTAATATTGCAGAAGTGTCAAAAATATTAACTTCTGGAAACTAGTTCAAGCTGGTTTTCATGCAATATTAACTTGTGGACCGGTTTAGACCAGTTTCCAGGTAGACATAGAGATTTATGAAGACAAATTGGGCCAATCAGGAGACAGGATTCACTCCAGTCATGTAACAATATAAAATATCAGGGCAGTCACATGATGCGTAACGCCGATGCATGTACGGTTCCTTCACGCCAAGAGACGTTCAACAGCAATGGCGGACATGAGACATGATTTGGCGACTTTAAACTTCAAAAATAACTTTGTTGTTTATGCTCAGAAATATAAAGTGTGTGTATTCGTTTTCTTAGTTAGGACGAGAGGAACATGTTGAGACCAAATTTGAGCGGATTTGGCGACATTTTCTATTTTGCAACAAAACTGCATCTTGTACAGTATCTCCATTTAAATGACCCAGCTTGGTATTATGGTTGACGTCATCGACTTTTTATGACGTAATTTGTTTAACCGAACGTCATGATCAGTTCGAGCATTCAAACTGTTCAAAAGATGTATTTTCATGCATGCATATCTATAAGAGGCTGTGCATTATTTTCCCTTTGGACCGGCCCTCACCATGGTAGGCCTAAGACGGTAGAGAATAAAGGATCTAATGTTCGGTATAATAAAATAAATATTACATTCCCTGATTGGGTGATAGTTGTAAATATCATCCCTCGAAATATGATTATCAACCTCGGCACATTCCTCGAGATGATATTTAAGACTATCACCCAATCAGGGAATGTAATATTTATATATTATCTTTATTATAAGTTTTTAATGCCCAAATTTGCAAAGAGCAATAACTTTTTTTAAATTTTCTCCAGGTAATATACTCATCATCTTCTATCAGCTGACCATGTTTGATGCTGCTAGCTATAATAATTTTTGAGATATCTTTTTTACAAGTTTTCAATGCCCAAATTTGCAATAGGCAACAACTTGAAAAAAAACTAGCTTTTTTTAAAAAAAATCACCAGGTAATCTACACATTATCCTCTATCAGTTGACCAATTTTGAAGCTCCTAGCTGTAATAGTTTTTGAGATATCTTGATTACAAAATTCCATTATGACCCTTTAAAAGGGGCATAGCTCCACAAAGGGAGATAATTCAGACTTTAAAAAATAGGGGTCAGTTATTTTTGATGAGGAACCCATCTATGAAATGTCAAAACAGTTCAACCCTAACTTATTTTTTTTGCACGTACAGATGGACGGACAAGCCCAAAGCAAAAATAGGGGTTAGTTATTTTTGATGAGGAACCCATCTATGAAATGTCAAAACAGTTCAACCCTAACTTATTTTTTTTGCACGTACAGATGGACGGACAAGCCCAAAGCATATTTTAATATGACCCCTAAACTTTTTAAAAGTTGAAGGCATATCCTCTCTCATTGTCTAGAATGATGAACTTTCGCAAGCTCAATAATACATTAAATTCTTTCAAAAGTTCATTGGATCATCTATTTATCATATCTCACCAGCTCACCAAGTTTCAAGGCTGTAGCTGTTATAGTTTATGAGATTTCCTGCTAACAAGGCATGAGAAGCAAGGATGAATGGAAAGATAAAATGATGGACAGATAGCTGAATGAGCAAAAGTAGGGATGTCGATACTCCTCTTACTTATGGCCATAGTGTTTGTTAACCTTTGTCATGCTGAATATTTTATGTACTACACTCCTCCCAAACTGTTATCTTGTTAACCTGCACCATTCCAGATGTAAGCATACATTTTTGATCAGAGTGGTAAACACTAGTGTGGATCCTTATCAGATGTCTTCTTCAGGAGCCAGCTGATCTGGATCCACAGTATTTTCAGAAAAGGATAAATCAGGGTTCAGCAGAACAAGGGTTAACTTATTACCTCTTAACGCAATCACAGGTTTAGCTAAACACAAATTTTCAGCATAAAATTGTAAATATTTTCTTACCCATCAATTTTAACATATGGTTTGGGTGCCCACAAGAACCGTCTCATTGAGACGGTTCTTTTGAGTACCCACAACATATATATTGGTTGAGAAATAAGAATATTAAAGTTTTTGTAACACACTCTTAATTTAAGTCCTGTGCAACGATGTTTGTTAACTTATTTACCTCTCGCATTCCCTGGCTATGAGACCATATGCAACTGAAGAAACACCTGCACAGCCATAGCCTTTAATTGATGGCCCCAGTACACCTAGTGATCCCATCTCTCTCATTATCTCACGATCAAATACTGAAGTAAAAGATACATATATAAATGAGCCGTGACATGTGATTTCCAACAATGTGGCATTTTGACAAGTGTAGACTCAAATGCTTAGAAACTCCAAATGGTCCTCAGTCAGTAGCTTAAAATCATAGAATACTCAAGCGACTAGCAAAGGCTCTGATCAGACTGGGCGTATAAGCAAGCTGATCTGAGGCTTTGCTGGTAGCACATAGCACATTGTTGGAAATCTCATGCACTGGCTCATATTATATACTTACGGAATCTTCTAACGCCTACAGTAAATATTTTGTAACAAAAAATTAATTACATGTATGTTAAAAGTATTCAATTTTTTGCTGTCTAAAGCTGCATAGTCTGTGACTTTTGATATTCTAATTTTGAAAATAAAGTTTCTATTTTTCAAAAACACAGTAAAAATACTCAAATTAGGTAAACATTTTACCATTTTCATAAATTTTAACAAATTATATCTATCAAAACAACAGCATTTATGTTTAAAATCAACTGTCTAGAATTATTGGAGGGAAGTAAATAATTCCTAACACAAGAAAAATCTTCTGTTCTTATTAGATAATTCACTGTTCCATGCAGCTTTCAGCTGTACTGAACATATTTATTGTGAAAACATAACTTAATTCTATTTTTACAAATGATTTAAAAAGAAAATATTTTTTTTTTCGAAAAATGTACATAGTTACAGATCTAGTCTCTTTAACAACAATTCAATATGATTTACAACATGTGTTAAAATTTCAGAACAAAACCATGAGTATTATGCAAAATACAGCTTATTTAATTTGAAAGGGTCAAAATTGGAAGTCACAAAAATTGGAATTTGGGCTCAAAAAGGAAGTGAGTATGACCAGGAAATGTCAAAATCACATCCTGCAGACCAACTCACGGCACCATGAGGAAGAAACACAATATCCCAACAATCACATGACATAAAAAGGCATAAAGTAAAGCAACCAGCTCTCTCTTCCCCAGCGAGATGTTAATGAAACTAAGAACTTCACAACAAAGCAAGGACCAAACACAAAACCCCCACAAAACAATGGGAGCAACATTGAACAAAAAATCGACAACAGAACCACCTTGTTACTGACAGCAGCCAAACCAACCAGGGGACTTAAATTAATCTCTCAGTTGAGAGGTGAATTCTTTGTTTCGATAACTCACAGTCAGAGCTAAAGAAAACCCCCAGTTGAGCCATAGTGGGCCCAGCCAAAGGCAAACATCAGGCACTGACCCACCAATGAAAGTTTTAAGCCAGGGTCATCATTGAGTCTGAGGCCTGACCAACTGTCATGTAATTTAAGAGAAAAACATAGCAGTAAGCTGTGATTGGCCATGCCTTACTGGGAAACATTGTTCTAATTAATTTATTGCTAGTATTTTTTTTATCTTAAATTCTAGTTTTCAAGAAAATACCAAAACTGATGGCTATGAAAATAAAAGCAATTTTACGTTTCTTATTTTTGATTTACTGGATCTATGTAATAAGGCTGAACACAGGTTTAGATAAACATTTTTTTGAGCGTAAAACTGTAAATATTTTCTTACCCATCCGTTTTAACATATGTTTTGGGTGCTCAAAAGAATCATCTCATTGAGACGGTTCTTTTGAGTACCCAAAACATATGTTTTGGTTGAGAAATGAGAAAATTATTTTTTCGTTACATACTCTTAACTAAAGGCCAGAGGCTGAATATAGTAGTTATACCTTCGTTTCTGTTAGCCATTAGTATTCTGGGCATGAGTTTATCTTGGCAATAAGATTTAAACTGATCTCTGACCATGATTTCTTCCTCTGTTAACATACTATCGAGGTTTAAAGCATCTTTCCATGAGAACTTGGCACCTGAAATACAACAACCATAGGTCCAGATAAGGAAGATTTTTTTAGCATAAAATTGTAATTATTTTCTTACCGATCAGTTTAAACATGTGTTTCGGGTGCTCAAAAGAACTGTCTCATTGAGACGGTTCTTTTGAGTACCCACAACATATGTTTTGACTGAGAAATAAGAAAAATATTATTTACATTATACACTCTTATCTGGATGCCTGTAATGCAACCATACAAAAATTGAGTAAGTACCATCCTGATCTACCTTGTCGTACCCAAAGTAGGTTGTACTGTAAGTTTTAGAACAAAACAAACATGAACAAATTTCAATTACAGTAACAGTAATTAAACCCTTTTCCTGCTGGTCACAACTTTTGTCATCTGCTGTCTCATATGCTTATGTTCCAAGGTAGCCTATATTGCAAAACAATATGGCCCAGATCAGAGTGTTCCACGGAACAGTCTGATCAGGGTTCATATTGTTTGCTTCCATGAAAAAAACTAGTCTAAAGCGCATTTGATTATAGTTTTATGAAGCAGATGTAAAAAGCATACTACATAAAAAAAGTGGATGTATAAGGGTTACATTTGACATAGCATGACAGACACAAGGAGATGGATGACTGTGACTGCATATTTTTAACAAGTTTATAAAAAAAACGGGGACTTTCTGCCCTTCTCTAGGGGCCAAATTTCGGCCCCATTCCCAATCCAAAATAGCCACCTTTTTTTCCCAATACCATGTCTGTTTGTCCCAATTCAGAAAAGTAAGAAAAAAATTTTTTACTTTTTTTAGAGACCACTACTACTTATGAGAAACAATGACCCATATCAGAATGATACGTAAACACTTGTGCTCAAGTGGTATGCTTGGCATTATACAATCTAAAATAACTTGATTTTGAGGATATATTTTGTTACCCTTGTTATGTTCTATGTTGTTAATTTCTCCCAATTTTGATGTTAAGTTGATCATTTTTCCCAATTTTGGCCAATGGCCTTTTCCCAAAATTGCTGGAAAAAGCCCTGAATGTATATAAAAGAATATGGTTGCTCCATACTACGAACGAGCAATAACTTCATTTCACAAAAAAGTGACTGAAAGATTCTCAAAAGAAGCTGGATTTTTAAGATAGATCCTTTCTTCAAAGCCCAACAATCATCATTAAGTCAGATGATATGGACATCTACCTAGCCATTACTTCTGAAGAGGAAACGATCACGCTGCAAAAGGACCACCTAAACCTATAAAATTGGAAACAATGATGGGAGCTGAGCTTCAACAGGACTTTAGTTAAGAGTGCATAACAGAAAAATAATTTTCTTATTTCTCAACCAAAATATATGTTGTGGGTACTCCAAAGAACCGTCTCATTGAGACGGTTCTTTTGAGCACCCAAAACATATGTTAAAAATTATGGGTAAGAAAATATTTACAATTGTACGCTGAAATTTTTTCTTTATCTAAACCTGTGGCTTCAACCTTTCAAAATACAGTCTAAACACATCCGCTAACTGGCCTACAGGCAGATCCCATTAAAAGTACCGGTATTCATACTCTTGCTTTGCTCTATCATCCACTGGGATACTCTTGCCTTCCATATTCCTATCTTACCTACTGATTATGCCAAGTAGTCCATGCCTCACCATGAACACCAAACATGTTTTTATCGTATCTATCTATCCTCTGTATTGGCAGCAATCAATGCTGATCATTATGCCAGGAGTGCCAATTTTTAAATTTGGAACAAAAAAAAACATACCTTTTATTCCTATACTAATGTTGACCACCTTTCACTTGCATACCTTTTCTTAACAGTGCATCTCTTTTACTCAACTAGCCCACTTATGCACTTGCATACTGAACCTCAAAAGAGGAATGAGATATACAGGAAGACAGATCTATAGAGTCTAGAGTCATTCATCATATGTCTAGATTCATTCATCATCATACGACTACAATATCCAGATGTTTTTAAGGGTAAGAAGAATATTAACCAAGTCTTTCATTACCCAAATCCATATAAAATATACCTCAAACAACCTGTATCTAAACTGCATTATTTAGATGTTTTTATATCTAAAACATGTACAGTATATATCATATATCAATTTAGAGAAAAAATATGTGTGGTTCAGGTTACCCGACCTACCCTAAATTTTTACCCCCTACCGTAAACTTTTTCTCCAAATTCTGAAGTTGGAAGAGAATAGCAGAACAAAATAACTTTGTTCTGCTATTCTCTTCCAACTTCAGAATTCGGAGAAAAAATACATATCAAAATGACCATCTGAAACGGAAATCTAAATTTCTATATATATATATGCATTCAGTCTTTGGTATTGGAAGTAAAAGGATTAAAACAAGGTTATATCTTCAAAAATTGACCCTTTTATATAAGTTTTGTTTCATTGAATACATTTCCAAGCAGGTTTGAATTTTCCAAGAAAAAGGTTTTAAAAAATATTAGTATCCTACCTACCTACCCTAATGTTTTCAGGGCGTAACCTGGACCACACATATTGCTTATTTGGCCTAACAATAGAGGTTAATATGGATTTAGGTAATTTGCCCCATTATTCTTTTCCAAGGTTGGGCGGAAAATTCCACCCCGGTATTAACCGGTGGAATTTACCGGTATTTCCCGGCATGGCAAATAAGGCTCAAGTGGCAAATACTGACAAATAATGGCAAATATAACTCTTTTGCCACGAAATACTGGCAAATATGATTTTTAACTGTAAAATGCAGCAGGTATCTTTAGGAAGTTAATTTAAAATAGTATAATTTAACTAAATAAGTGAAAATGTAAATATTGAATATGAGGCTACAGTATCAGCATAAAACCTTTGAATACATTTACACATGTTTAAACAGCCAAAATGAATCTTACACTGAAATTTTCAAAATATGTTTAACAATAAATAGTATCTTTAGCCCTTATCATGTTAAATATTTTATGTACTACACATTAACACTTCTCCCAAATTTGATCCTGTTTAGCTTAAATCTGTAGTTTCAATTAGTGTAGAAAACAGTGTGGATTCTGTGGCTTCTGAAAGAAACCAGCTGATCAGTGTTTTCAAAAACGGATTCAACAGGACAATGGTTAATTCTGTGTTCAGCAGGACAAGGGTAAATTCTAATTTGGCCTTTAAATGGGGAGAAAATTTACCTGTGTACCTGGCAATTGTTTGACACCTGTGCCTGTCATAAATTGTTAAAACAACAAATCTCTTGCAAACTTTGTTCAAGTGGATTCTGTATAGCCAGGGGCAGGATGCCATGATTGACTTCATATTTTAACTTAAAAGACAATTAAATTCTAGGTGACCACAAACAGGGGTGTCTTTAATTGAGTTATAGTACAGATAAGGGTCACTCATCCAAATACCCAACCATAACTTCATATTTTAACTTGAGACAATTAAAGTACAGACGACTACAAACAAGGGTGTCTTTAATTGATTTATAGTACAGATAAGGGTCACTCACCCAACCTTATCTGTAGCTATTCACAAGCCAACTGATGAGTACTTCGGCGTGTACGAAACAGTTTTTTTTTCTTCTAAAATTCACTTTATTAAACTTTAATGTTTAAAGAATTAGACTTATACCTTCAACTAAGATAATTTAGCTGATAGCCTGATAAACTAGTAGAAATGAAAAATTAAGTCAAATAACTTCTATTATTGAAGGACCTCTGACGGTAATGGGAATCACAGTGTATCGCTGCCTATAATTTTGATAAAAATTAAAGTTGATCAAATGCTTCCATATTCATATATAAGCTCACTGTTGGTCTCTATTTTATGATTTTGCATTTGATAACCGATTTGCATAAATGTACGGTTTTATTTTGGGGCTTAAATGGTCACTTTTTGTATTATACATATAGGAAATAGAAAAATATTTTTAAAACATCATTCCCCCCCGAGTCCCAACTAATCCTTTTGCACGTAAGTGTGTTCTCATATTTTACATAAGATATGTGAAAAGCTAGCTGGGACTCGGGGGGGAATGATGTCCCACAGCCCAAAATGTGACGTCTGGGCGAGCCCGAACAATAGCATTTGGATTTTTGGTGTACTCTCTTGAAAATGTATAAGGAAATAATTAGTACATGTAAGCTTCCTTTTCATAACCCATTAGTCATTGAATATTACAACGTTTTAGCATATTTTTCTTTAGATAATGAAAATTGTCCTTTTACTTAATTCAGTTGGTAGATTATTTTGCACATATACTGTATCTATCCAATACACATAAACTACATGGCCACTGACTAGGTGTACTTTACGCATGGATGAGTGCTTATGATACATTGCTGCATAATATTGCACCAGGTAAATACATTGTCATCAAGGTTGAATATGGACTACAGTTGCACTTCAAAATATTTCTTATCAAATCAGATAGAAAACACAACAACAAAAATAATCATTAAAATGCTCATGATTTTGGACTTTAAAATACTTTCACTGTGATTTGTAATCGAGTATTGATGATATAATACCCTTACACGTGAAAATAATTGATTTCTAAATGTTTTGGTGAAGTCAAATTTTTCAACCCCTACCCCCTTTGGTAGTGTCTCCTGTTTTGTCTTATGCATCTACCTGTCTAATTATAACCTTAATTCGTTCCTAATACATCAAGCGTCCTATCAAAAAGGATACCAGTGATATCTTATGCATAGGGAAGTTTTAGGAAGCATCAGAAAAATAGGCAGATACCCTATCAAAGTGTCAGAGGTCCTTTACCAATCTAAATGTGGAGGGTTGTGAATCTTATTTGCCAGTATTTCCCATTATTTGCCAGTATTTCCCGGTATTTCCCGGTAAATGCCACTGGCCTGGCAAATATGCTTATTTGCCGGCATTTTGCCAACCTTGTTCTTTTCTGTAGTATGCTTCTCCTGTTATTTCAGAAGCACCATAGGGCACCTGAGACGGCACATGCGGTTCCATTACCAATATACATGTACCAAATGGCTATAACTGTTAAAAACTTCTATAAAAACTATATATATATACAACTTGGGGATTACAACTATATACAACTTGGCCTTTTTAAAAAAAGCATTAAGATAAACATCAGGTTGTGTCTAAAAGCTGAAACTGAATTGAATTTGGCTGAACCTACGAAAATTACTGAATGGTCGCTGTATATACATATCATCAATTAAAATACTAATTTATTATTGATTAGATTATTGTTATAGTTTAAAGTGTGAAAGTTTGTCACACTAGTTGGTAAATAGCTAGATACAGAGCTAATGTTATTTCTCTCTATACGCTCCGACTTTAAATAAAATTTGTCATATTGTAAAAACTGTGAAAATGTGCCATGAAACATTGATGCAAACAAATTGCATTTAATTAAATGCAATCTAATTAAATGCAATCTGGTTCTTATCATTTGTTTATGGAATAATGCGTTTGAGTCAATCTTTTTAAAAACTTATATTTCAAAATCAATTGCATTTTAGTTATGAAATATCATTAATCAGTCTTTGCGATTAAGATATATTTCAAATGATCTCAAATTAACTTTATATCTTTTTGTTTGTTTTGATGCTTTTACTCAGCAGCGGATAAAGTTTGTATTAAAATATTAATATACAAATTCATTATTTTACCACTTATTTGATTTTCTATAATTTAAATAGATACTGTACCTTAGGGAAATCAAATGTGATAAACTATCTTTTTATCTAAATAAAGTTTTATCCACTGCTTAGTAAGTAAAGCATTAAATTGAGGATATGCTTATCCAGAGACCATTCGGTAATTTCCGTTGGTTTGGCCTAATTCGGCTTGCCCAGCAAACATGCCTATATGGGTCCCATATGGGCTACCCATATGGGACCCATATGGGGAGTGCAACCGGGCTCGGCATGGGTCCCATATGGGTTAGCCCATATGCAGGTTGCCCAGATGGGTCCCATATGGGTCCAATATAACAGTCCCATGAAGAAAAAAGAAATGATATAATCATCTATATATAAACTTATTACCTTGTTTCTAATGCATGGCTAGCTTCTACAGTTGCGGATACAGTGGAGATTCATGTGGTTTGCTTGAACCACCATTTGAGACAAAATTATTCCATTTTTATGAGGAATTTCAAGCAAAATCAGCAAAAACTATCAAATAATCACGGTGCGTATAATAACAGGAATGGACCGGAACGCACCGGAATGGGCCTCCATAACCGGAATGGACATCAAAATTAATTTGTTTTATGCAACTAAATTTATTATATTACCATAATTTATCTTGAAATTTCAGTTTTTATTAATATTGCACCCTTTGAAGTGCATATGAGCACCGTCAGTGGTTTGTTACATGGTTGACGTGTACCCATTTAAATTGTGTCAGTTCATATTGAAGATGCACATTCTATAGAAATAAGGGCCAAGAAATAAGTCTGATCAAATGGCAACTGTGTACATTATAGTCCCCATGCCAATGCTCACAAGATTGTCCCTGGTCTTTACAAATAGTCAAGCATATACCAAGATATAAGAGGTGTTCTGTGAGATCCATCTGGGTTGTTCCACATAAGTAGCTCATATGGGACCAATATATCATGTTTGCTGGTACAGCATTTCGTTATTTGAGTGCTTTGACAATCACTGCGTCCAAAACGATTTCTCTACAATAGAAATATGTACATTCTTTGAAAAAGGAATGCAGTGATCTTTATTGCATACATTCATACTTTATAGTTGACTAGTGTAAGTAAGCCTTAGTCAGGTACTAGAATATTAGGGTAAGACAGACAATATGT
Source organism: Loripinus fragilis (assembly GCA_964019695.1). Taxonomy (NCBI): domain Eukaryota; kingdom Metazoa; phylum Mollusca; class Bivalvia; order Lucinida; family Lucinidae; genus Loripinus; species Loripinus fragilis. Next base: position 81,315,327 of record OZ026518.1, read on the forward strand.
TAGAAAACATTTTTTGCATTGAAACTGTCTGTATACCGACAATTTTGGATATTTTATATTACTTAACCAAAATTTCTTGTCAAGTACACTTAAAACATGTATTTTAGGGTGAATTTTGAGGTCCGTTCCGGTTATGGAGGTCCATTCCTGTCCATTCCGGTCCGTTCCGGTGCGTTCCGGTGCGTTCCGGTCCATTCCTGTTAGTAAACGCACCCAAATAATCATGTACAATTTTCAAATCGAAACCTCCTTTGTAAATTTAAAACCCCTAGAAAGAAATCCTGGATCCGCCCCTGCTTCTACCATCTATTTTATTTTATTTACATGGGCCAGCCCATATGGGACCCATATGGAACCCGGTTGCACTGCCCATATGGGTCCCATATGGGTCCCATATAGATTGCTAGCTGGGTGGTTACAGCTTTTAAACACAACCTAAACATTATCATAAGAACCACAGTGCGACAATGCTACAGAGTAAGCCCTGCGCTTGATTGGAATCAAGAAGAAGATAAAACAGCCTCGATTTCAGTTCTAGTATTTGTGAAATCTAAGAGGCTTTTTGTGAAAAGCAATACTTGTTATAGGACAATGATCCAAGTTATGCAACTTGCAAGCGAAATAAAATCACAAATTACCAGATGACATCGTCTGACAGCAACAGATCGGCGACACAATGGGTTTCAAAATAGACCTCATAGATGGAAAAATTCTTAACGCCATACTTATTGTAATTATCTTAATATAACTAGTAAGAAACTGCTTGTGTCAAAAACGATTTGTTTTTCGACCTTGACCTAATCTGCGGATTGGAGGTGTGTACTTCCGGATATGGGTAAAATCCAAGACCACCACCATTCTAGAGACTACTTGGCTCACTCCCACAAGGCAACCAGTGCTCAACTCAACCAGTGAGCATAACATTTACCACACTCGCAAATGTTAAAATGTTAACAGCTGTTGGCATTTTAACATGTATCAAAATAGTTTATCACATTTTATTTCCCTAAAGTACATTTAGTTTTTTTATGAGCAGTTGAAATTTCATGCTCAGTTGAGCTGACCATTATACAAAATTTTATAACCTCAGGGCCTGGATTTACGTCACAAACTCAAGTATCGCATCAACCCATCCAAAACAGTACATATATGACTAGCACGCGATATTTTGGTACTATCGCATATGCCCCAAAACTCTTTTATGTCCATGTTGGCACATCCAGTGGAGCTGGACATGCATGGATCCAGAGCAGGAACAGGGGGTCCGGTCTCCCTGGAAAATCACAAGTTCTATAGGTTTCCATAGGACTTGGCAATAGACCCCCCTCCCCCACTTGAAAATGCAACCTTGGAAGAATTTAAAGTTTTCCTTGAAATAAACCATTGAACCCCCTCTGTAAAATACGTCGATGACCAAAAATTAACGTTGTCCGAACTTTTTCTGTCAGTTGGGCCTAAATATTAAGACTTCACCTGCTGGGAAAGGGCTGACCTCTTGGCTCTCGTTTGTGGTGTCTTCTGTGAGTTTGTCACTTTCCCATTGGTATCCTGGGTCAGGTGTGGTACTTGATTGTATCGATTCCTGATCTTTGCACCATTACTTACTTTTTCTACATACAATTTCAGAAGTGAGAGAAAGACAAACATCCCAAGAGTGAACACAGCAAGGTATGGTCTGGGAGGCTCCCCAGATCAGGAATATGTTCTAGGAGATGATGCATGGATAAGTTAGGGGTCTTTCACGCAAACCAAACATCTATGTGTCTTAATCCACATCTGAACTAAGGATGAGCTTGGCGTATTGAAACCGGTTTAAGCCCTCCAGTAAAATAATTTCACCGACTGTTCCAAGGCTTCTTTTGTGGATCATTTGTGTTATTTACGTCCTGTGCTTTTCATTGCTGCCTTGTAGTCACCTGGTGGGAAAGGGCTGACCTCTTGGCTTTTGTTTGTGATGTTTAATTGTGTTTTTGTCACTCCCCATGTGATATCCTGTGTCAGTTGAGATACTTGATTGTATTGATTCCTGATCTTTGCCGCCTTTCTTACTTCCTGATAATTTGCGGGTGGCAGAGACACACCCGCTATTCCGAAGGCTGCTCCAGAGCTGGGATGGTCTTGGATGTGGGTGCCCTCTGAGTTGCCTAGTTTTTTTTTTTTTTTTTTTTTTTTTTTTTTTTGCTTCTGTGTTGCTGCGCTTTCCTTTTGGCGTTTAATTTAACCCATTATCCCACCCTGCCTTAGAAAATTCGTCTTCAAACAAGACTTCCTGCTAGATTCAAGT
>OZ026518.1:81317633-81361695 GCA_964019695.1 Loripinus fragilis
TAACATTTTTAATAATATGACTGAAGTAATAGGACCAGCCTATGAGGAAAAAGGTCTATGGCGAATATGTGTAATGTCATATACTAAAATATGCAAGTGCAGTTTGATCCTATCTTCAACTTAATTGCGTATGCGCAGGCTAGTCCGAGCCTTCACTGATCGGTCTTTGCGATAAGTACCGAAATCTCATTAATCGGTAAACTATATTTCATGTGATATAGATTACTGAATACAGTAAAATCTGTCTTAAGCCGTCACTCTAAAATAGACAAAACAATGGGCTTAGTTGCAAATGGTAGCTTAAGGAAGGTAAGTAAGTGTGCAAAGATCAGGAATCGATACACTCAAGTACCACACCAGACCCAGGATACCAATGGGAATGTGACAAACTCACAGTTAGAAGGTCGAAAGTATTGCAGCATTCTGCAATACTTTTGACCTGCATTAAGCGATAATCGGTCTTGAAAACCAATGTTGGTCTTCCTTCTGAGTGGCCGCTTAAGTTAGAGTTTACTGTATTAGAATACCCGCGTTCATAAATATGGTTAAAAAAGAAATAACTAGCCAGAAAACAGTGTTATCTGATAAGACGGCTTACATAAGCCATCTAATATGGATCCACACTGGTTCCAGGGCATTCAATTAGCCGATTAAAGTAATTGAGCACCATCTTTAAGGAATAGGTAGGGAGTCGAAACCGAACATATATTTGTTTGGCCTTATAAAGTTCGCCACTCGCAATACAAATGCAACCCATCTTAAAACAGGTTAATTTGTGGATGTACCTTTCACCTGAATCTTCAAGGTCATTCCAACCAGGTCTCGATAAGAGTATTGTTTGCCAAGGACTTTTGTCGCAAGGGGTACTTCAACTTCAGCAGGTTCATTTGACCAGTGGCTAATGTTATCTCACCCCTATGTTCTTTATTATCAAGGGGATCTCTGTTAAATTTAATATACGAGTGCATGTTTCTATGATTAAAAATATCCCGTTCCACTACTATTGATTCACCAAGCAAAGACTCAGACTAGTCTTGATATTATCTCCATCAAATATCAGTCTTCATTATGTACTTAACCGAAAATAATGTCTGCTTTTACGTCTGTTACAAATAGGAGGGGGTGGACAGGGGGGTACCCAATCCCCACTTCCCTCCCCCTTTCACCCCACTTCCCTTCCCCTCTCCCCCCACTTCCCTCCCCCTCCAACCCCACTTCCCTCCCCGTGTCAGATTTTTCCCTCCCCCTGATAAAATTTTGTTCTTGTTCATGAACTTAAGCATAGCCAAGAACCAAAATTAATTATAAAAATAGCTTACCAAAGGGTTAAACATACTTTAGTTTGTTTGTATCTATGCTTAACCCTACTTGAATCAGCGGAAGGGAGGACAATGGCCATAGAATTTATTTCAAGATCAAATCTCCACTAAAGTATGGGACCAGGCCGAGATCGAACTCTCAGCCCCTGTATCTGCAGTCAGACATGCATCTGCAATCCGACAAGTTATCGTCTGCGCTGCGCGACCCCTTAAAAGTACTGTCACATGAGATTAATGTCTCTTCTGGAGTGAGCAAAGTAAACAGTGTTTATATTAGGCAAAAACACTTCTTGCTTCCGGTTACCCTAACGACCCTTATATTTTGAGGCCTCCTTTTTTGGAAATGTTTTGGGTTATTCAGTATTCTAATTTTAAATTTTTAAGGATTTTTTTTACTTTTTTCATGCAAATGTTTTATAAAAAAATAAGGTTTGCCTACCTTTAGACCGTTTATACCCGCCTTTTCTTGTAGAAAAAAGAGTACATAACTTTCGTACCAAAGTTGGTCCATCTGAATCTGTCCGTCCATCTGTCCATGCGTGTGCGCGTATGTTCGTGCGTGCGGTTTCATGTAATTGTATCTTCTCCTAAACCGTCGACCGCTTTAAACTTTGTAGCTGCATAAGTTACATGATGTAGAAGATGCTTGGCAACAACATTTCGTGGTCAAGAGAAAATTGCAAATAAATTATTTTCATGTAAATGCATCTCCTCCTGAATCATTAGCCGTAGCAACTTCAACCTTTGCAGCAGTATAGGTCACATGATGTATCGGTGACTAGACAACATTTCGTGCGACCTAGGTCAAAGGTCAAATAATCTATTTTAATGTAAACGCATCATCTTCTACACCGTTGGACGCCGCAACTTCAAAATTTGCAGGTGCACAGGTCATATGATATAGAGGACATTGGACAACATCTCATGTGACATTTGCCCCTAAGGCCAAGGTTTAATACTGTATTTTCTTGTAAATGCATCTACTCATAACTGTTGGACGTAGCAGCTTCAGACTTTGCAGGTGCATACGCCACGTGATGCATAGGATATTAGGCAACATTTCATGCGACCTAGGTCAAAGGTCAAACAATGCATTTTCTTGTAAATGCATCTTCTTCTAAACCATTGAACGCCGCAACTTCAACATTTGCAGGTGCACAGGTCATATGATATAGAGGGCACTGGGCAACAGTTCATGTGACATTTGACCCTAAGGCCAAGGTTTAATACTGTATTTTCTTGTAAATGCATCTACTCATAACTGTTGGACGTAGCAGCTTCAGACTTTGCAGGTGCATACGTCACGTGATGCATAGGATACTAGGAAATATTTCATGGGACCTACATGTAGGTCAAATAATATAGTTTCTTGTAAATGCATCTTCTTCTAAACCGTTGGACATTTGCAGGTGCATAGTCCACATGATATAGAGGGTACTGGGCAAAATCCTATGTGACCTTTGACCCAATGTCAAGGTCAATACTGTATTCTCTTGTAAATGCATCTACTCATAACTTGAACGTAGCAACTTCAAACTTGGCAGTAGTGACCTTGATGTCACAGTCAAGTTCATTAACTATATTTTCTTGTAAATACATTTCAATCTTAATGGTTGGATGTAGCAACTTCAAACTTTGCAGGTGCTTAGACCACATGATGTAGAGGGCACGGGCAACATTTCATGTGAAAGGCGGTCATAAGCAATGGTGTACCATCGACTGAAGTCTGAATAACATCTACTGAAATCAATAAATACATGTTTTTGTCTTACTCTTAAGGGTCGATTAATTATGTGCATACTTGGTGATTTTTCATGCATTTGTTTCCATCTGCTGATTTTTTTTCAAAACTAACCTTTTCGATTTTTTTTCATGAACATCGGAGCCAAGGTGTCAAATACTTTGGATCCAGATCAGGACCAGTAGAATCCAGATCAGGACAGGCATTCTGTCGGTGCTGACCTGGGTCCAAACTGTTAGCAAAGGTTATCAGCAGAAGACAAGAAAATAAAGTAAACTTTTTCAGTCAGATCCGGGAGATTTCTTGATCTTGTAAAAAGTTGTATTTATACTTCATTTCAGGGAGTCTCCCTGTACGATAAGGGATGGTTTGAGTCGGGTAGACATTATAACATAAACATTTTTTTTTTGCGCCAAGAAGCTTTTGAAACTTCATGAAACATTTTCACATGTGTGGAAAAAGGGAATGACTTTCCTCTGCATTTAAGTCTCAATACATTTTCTTTTTCTTGCAAATATCACTGTAAAATACATGATACATCGATAATGTGAAAAATCAAAACACTAGCATAAATTTTCCAAGCTTGACGATATGCGTGGTATTAAACGTTCGGGTCTGTCAAACAATCATTGTTTAGTTAGTTTCTCAAACACTGACAATTCGATATAAAAATGCGGACTATCGAACATAGCACAACTCACGTTGTGTTTTTTTTTTTTTTTATTAGTTTACAGAAGTCAATTGGGTTCTTTGCACAATTAGGCTAATCGGTTCCTTAAAAAGGAGATTTTAAGCCTCCTATATTAGTTGGATTTGTTTCTGTCACTGAGTGACGAGATGTATCATTCACCTCTGATAATCTCGTTTTCTCGGTAATCTCTGTTCTTTGAGGGACAGCAAAAATCAAGCTGAAATCCTACATTACGTGGGCCGTGTGACAAATTAGTCCACACAAATCTGCACATTTTTCTTGGTGGACCTTAATATAACTTATAGGCCTAAAACTGCCATTTTCTTTGAATTTTCTATAAAAATAAAATCAATTTCCCGCTCCAATCTTTCCTCTATCCCCGCTCCCCGCCCCCTCTACCCCCGCTTCCCACCCCCTCCACCCCCGATTCCGCACCCTCCACCCCCGTACCCCCGCACCCCCTGTCCACCCCCTCAAATAGGCCTCTTCACTTAGAAAACAATGAACTGGTTGCTGTGAAACGTACTGAAAAGTGCTACAACTTAGGATAAGACGCATGTATTGTCAATGGCACCGGGGGCTCTAGGGGCTTTGTCCAATCCCTTCTCTTTATATAAGGCTTAAAGCCAAGGAAAGCATCCGGTTCCACATCCACCTTTGAACCATATATATTATTGCTCCATTTGATTAGTGTATTCCATCATGTAAATGCTATTGCTGGCTATTTTACACATTCCTTTATACCCCTGTTGAACCGCAAATTTCACATTTCGCAAATTTCACTCTGTGAAAAATTGGTACCAATACGTCTCATATTTCATACCAATATTTCACTTTTTGTGAAATTTGTGCTCGTAGTGAAATTATAAAAAGTACACATGCGCAATCTTCACATCGATAAAATACACCCCAAATCTGCTGCATTGTGCATTCGATTCGATTCCAATTCTTCACATATATGTCAGAACTTTATAACGTGGTTCAAACAGGTTACAGATAAATTTCATATGTTTTACAGTTGAAGAATCTGGGACAGGAGTAAGACTGCAAATCAATTATTTGAGCCGCGTCGCGAGAAAACGTTTCTTTGGAGTTCATGCTCCAGATTCGCCAGCTTGTGTCCATGTTGATACAGAAACAAACACTAGTATTTTAATTTTAGATTGAGAATCCTTTCAGATTTTTTCAATCAGTGCAGGAAAATTTTCAATCAGTGTAGCAAAGAAACATAGGCCCTGATCCTAATGTATTTACAGAGCTTATATGCGCCTTTTGGCATATGCAAAATAATATTTTCTCAGGGTGAGGCTTGTACATAGCTAAAGGAGAGCTAGAATCAGCTTTTCCACAATTTCATATATCTTTGAATGGTGGATCCCTTTTTTAACTCACGTTGTGGTCATAGGATGTCCGTCCTGCCAGCTACCAATCCGTCCTTCCGTCGTCCGTCAATAATAGCTTCCTCCTAAACCTCTGGGTGGAATCTCACCAATCTTCACTGGGTTGATCGATCCCCTTTCAAACGTGTTCAAAGATTTCAACTTTATGTAGAAATCTTGTTGGCTTGTCAACCAAAAGGAAACACTCTGAAATCTTGTCAAAAACTTCTGGTCAGATTTCAAAAGAATTAGGCACAAGTTGTTCAAATTATTGGGCTGTTTTAAAAAATATGACAGCCAGGCGGCGTAACCAGTTTTTCTATATCAATATTGGGAAAACTTTATTTTTTTTAACTGAAATAGCAAGGCCTACTAAGAAAGACAACACTTCTTGTCTGAAATCACTTGCTCTAGAGCCTTGCTATTTGGTATGTAGCATCAGCTAGTAGACCTCTACCACATATGTGAGCATTTGGTACTGATTCTTCACATTTGTGAAAATTGAGTACCAATTCTTCACAGATGTGAAGAACTGGTACCGATTCTTCACATTTGTGAAAATTGAGTACCAATTCTGTACATCTGAGAAAAAATCGAACCAGTCCTTCGCAGATGACACGAATACGTACCAATTCTTCACAGTTAAAAATGAAAGAAGATGTGAAATTCGAGCACAGATGTTAGACTCCCAAAATTATTGAAATTGGCCATACGCAAATTTCACATTTTCAAACAGTGACGTTTTGGTACCAATTTTTCACACGGTGTGTAATTTGCGAAATGTGAAATTTGCGGTTCAACATACCCCGAAAACGTCCTACTCCTATATCCCATTATGGCCATCATATGTAATATTATATATAGTAGTGAGCAGGTGGCTGTAGATATTAACCCGTATACAGGTACAATAACCCCATACCTAACACTTTATACCTATATATACATACTACATATCCCCTGTTTTAGATAGATTGGTTCCAGTATCTGCTCGAAACTACGCTGTATTGATGCCCAAAGTACAAGCAGCAGACCACTGAGCTACCAAATGTCACAGGTTGCAGAAAAATCCAAACCGCCGTGGTGGGAATCGATCCCGGGCTGCAGGATCAAATCTAAAGGCAAGCACTCTACCACTAGGTCATTGCTTAGCCCTCGTTTAGTGAGGGTAAACCATGCAATCAGCAACGGCTGACAAAACTTGGGCTTGTGGGTGCTTTGTAAAATATATCTAGGATGAACAAGCCTGTAACAACTATATTGTAATAATATATTTGATAACGAGCCACCTACCAAACAGTCGGAGAACCGAATTTAATGAATTTACCTTAGTATACATTGGTATTTCCCTCAGTATATATCGCATTTCCCTAAGTATATGTCGGGTTTTTTATTATCAGATTTTGCTGCTCGAATTGATCAATTCAATAGTATGATAATCTGTTTTCACGTTATAACTACTACTACAACAACAACTACTACTCTTACTTAAGACAATATCCACAGTCATCATAGAACTTCAGACGTGGTGGTTCGAATATAATGGAAAGGTTTGCTTTAAGCATGTCGGGTGTGGCTGTGGTTGACATTGACTCCATTTTCATGTATATTTAGACTTGGCAATTATTTCAATATTGATGTTAAGCCATCTTGTGTATAGCAGGTGTGGGTGTAATGTCTACGTGGTAGGGCAAATGATTTCTTAAGACAGTTCTTGTTATTCGTATATAATTAATATACAACTACAACTTCTTCAACTAAATCATCATCATCATCATCGTCATCATCATCATCATCATCAGTAGTAGAAGTAGTACATGAAGTTTGTGGCGATAGTCACGTTCGTGCAAACATAGTTCTCATTGTTACAAACAGGCACCGAGGTTATAAATATTTGTTTATGCTCAAGTTAACTGAGCACGAAATTTCAACTGCTTGCCGACAAATAAAGGAGTGTCTTGCTCAAGTCTCTCAGATGTTGTATTTATCATGCTCATAAATGTTAAAATGCCAACAATTGTTGGCATTTTGACATTTATAAGCAGGATAAATTTCGTGCTCAGCTCAGTTGAGTACGAAAATAATCTTATAACCTTGGGGCTTGGACACGTTAGTAATCAAGATTAAACATTTTGCTACTTTGTAAACACTATAAAAGCGTCATTTAGTAATATAATGCACAATCCTCCAAATTCATTTTTTTATTAGTTTTTTACAACAGTAGGCATAACTTTAAACATAAGCACAGTGCACTCGAGTTAAGAAATCAAAACATTTAGGCCATTCATGAGAAAATGGTACCGATCATATACATGTAAAGTCACATTTTAAACCAGCGTGCGTAACTATCTAGCACAAGTTCCAACTGCTCTTAAAAACTAAAAAAACTGAAAAATAAAGACTTTTCTTGCTTTTAAACAGTCAAATGTTGTATTTATCATGCAAATACATGTAAACTGCTAACTATTGGTTATGATAATGATAAATTTCATACTCAGTTGAGTTGAGCATGAAATGTGTTATGACCTATGGGCCAGTACTCATCGAGACATTGACTGCTCGCCTGGAATAACTACCAATTTCTCATGTTCTGGCTCAGTTTCCATAATTGAGCCGCGACATGAGATTTCCAACAATGTGGCATTTTGACAAGTGTAGACTCAGAAGAGCCTGTGCAGCCACCTTTTAAGCTTAGAAACTCCAAATGATGTTTGGTCAGTAGCTTAGCACTCATAGAATATTCAATCGACTAGCAAGGCTCTGATCAGACTGCGCGTATGCGCAGGCTGGTCTGAGCCTTTGCTGGTCGCACATACCACATTGTTGGAAATCTCGTGTCGCGGCTCAATTGTCAATGGAATCGCACCCCTTTTATTGTACAATTTTAATTGAGAATGGTTTAAAAGAAGAAATCAAGATTATTTTATTAAATTTCAGAAAAACCCTAAAGTTTATCTACACATTTCACAAATCTGATTGTTTTTTTTTATTTTTTTAAAAATTGGGTCTAGCTAACACAGCTGATCCATCTTATAGTATATTCATTTGCTGCATTGTATGAGCTGTTGTTTTTAAGGGTATACAAGAGGTGTTTCGTGTATAATTGAACAATTTTGAAATTGCTGTAACTCATTTATTTTCCTTTATATTTTGTAATAATTAATTTACATAGGTTAGTCTGATCCCCAGGAATACGCAGTCACAAAAAAAGCATCTCTTAACTTAAACAGTCTCTTAAGACGAGTAGTCCAATTTTAAGTGTTTAAAAATGCTGTCTAAATCGAAATGTTCTGAATCATTCTCGAATGATTTCTCTTAAGAAGATGAATTTTTCTCTGGAAACCTAATATAAATTGTTCATAATTAATAATTAAAAGATGTTCTGTTAGAAACTAAAGCATTTCAGTTGGATATTTACTTTTTCGAAGCATCTTGAACATCAAATTTTAGGGTTTACAGTTTCCATGGCAACACTAAATTGTATGCAAAATATATGAATGCAATTTTTGGTGATCAGTTTTATCAGCGATGTATACTTAAAATATCTTACAAATTGAGTCGGCTGTGAGTTTTGAGAATTTGTTTTTTACTATTCTTCTAGGACATATTTTATACATGGTCTACCCATTTGGGCACTTGTATGGTAGAACTTATTAAGCCCAGTTGTCAAGCAAAAATGGGCGCACAGAAGCTGTTTTTCATTTCAATAATAGACTGAATGTTTCTCTAAGCTTAAAAAAATTACACCATTAAAGACGCATTTTCATGAAAGATACACTCGTTTTAGATCTTAAAATCATTAAAAGTCGGGTAGGTGTGTATTCGTTTTAGATCTTAAAATCATTAAAAGTCGGGTAGGTGTGTATTTTGGGCCACCGTTTTACGGTTATGCTTTAAATTGCCATTTGTCTATTTGACCATACCTGGGAAACGTCCATTATCTATGATAAAGCAAAATGTGTTTGTTTTATTTATATGCAACCACAAAAAGTGACATTCACATATGTTCATTTAAACACGAAACAGGTCTCGTATAGTACTTTGCCATAGCCACCTATGGGTCAGCCCATGAGATAATGCAACTTTTAGCATATGCAAAAAACCTTAATATCAACGCGCTTTCTGATATACCATAGGGGCTACTGAGAATTCCATTTCCGGGTCTCATCCTTTATCATCGTCCATACTTTCTGTATGCGAGCCGCAAGGGCTCTGGTGAGACTGAACGTAAGAGAAAACTCAACTGAGCCAATGCTATAAGCACCATAACGGCTTAAATAACACCACGGGCTCTTTCCTTTTGAGTCTCTGACTGTGTTGAAGAATCACCTAGATGTCATTATCTTGGAGCTCCCCGGGCAACATACAATATGGTGCCACTATCAGACCGACAGCAAAACGCCATTTTAATGGCATTTTGTTGGCGGGCTGATGGTGGCCCACTTGTATATGCATACTGGGTCAGCATGGCTCATACATCAGATAACATCTTCAAGATTTTCATCGGTACTGTTTAGACAACTTGTTTGCTCCTCTACGCGAGCTTCTTTATTGGTTTTACTTTCAGCAAGCTCTATTTTTGGTAAGTGCTCTCTTTTCCACACTAAGACTAGACAAACTGTGACGATTGTCATTAATGTCCCAACACAACCCAGAGTTGCCCCTAGAAACACCTGAAGTTGTGATCCTGAATCGTCCGAGAATGTGTCAGCTGTAATGGAAAACAAAATGACAGCACATGAGAAAATATGATCTGTGACATATGCGGCAATTCATGTTTAAAGATGCACATAGGTTTAGATATACATTTTTTTGAGCATACGATTGTAAATGTTTTCTTACCCAGCAGTTTTAACATATGTTTTGGGTGCTCAAAAGAACCGTCTCATTAAGACGGTTCTTTTGAGTACCCACAACATATGTTTTGGTTGAGAGATAAAACATTTTTTTTTGTACGTACTCTTAACAAAAGTCCTGATGCATGCGCAGCTAAGCAGTTTTCCTAGATCTCTAGTTTTAAGTATGGATCTGCATAAACTACTACAGACAATTGGAACTACCTTGGCCAATTCAGTGGAATCAGGCTTCGAATGTACATGGAGGGTCTTTTTTGATAACGTGACACTGACGTCACAGATACCACGCCAACACAACAACAAGTGTGATAGCAGCGAACACATATGGTTACAACATTCCACAATAAACATTGCTTTAAATGAAGTTTAGGTGTTTACAATAAAATATCGCTTTACTGATATTTTATTGAAAAAGGATAAACTTCATCTATTTGTTTCAGGTAATCAGAATAATGGATTCCTGATCTTTGCCCTCTTTCGTTCTTTCATAGGACTGAACCCACATGCTACACTACTATTTTTCCATATGCCAGTTTCGGCTAATAAAAAACAGCATTTTTATGCATAGTACTTCGCCTTACATAAATCGGAGGCTTGATTCACGAATTGAGCAGAAATTTTCAATTATACTACGGTTTGTGAATGTGGGTAGTCAAGATTCTGGTGAACTGTGCGTAGGAGGGGCTCGCCTGAGCCTTCGCAAGTTTTCTATGTGATGCTATAAAATTTTATCAAACCCAAATGTGCTGTCTCTTTAATCTATTAACTCAATTACTCAATTAACCATTTCTGTACTCAAAGACTTTTCTATTTATGTTTGGCTTCCGTAATTCAATTGAATATACGTATCTTAAGATAGTATGTGTTAATCAAGCCAACAGTGTAGATTTTATAAATGAAGTTTAGGTGTTTTCAATACAATATCGCTATACCGATATTTTATTGAAAAAGCATTAGTGACCATAAGTCACAATATGTAACATGCAGTACTCTATATACCTGTAAAGTTTCAATAAGATATTCCAAAAAAGTGGACACACGCTAAAATGTATTAGTTAATACCATGCCACTATTGTGTGGCGGGGTATAAAAACTTGCAAAAGTATATATATTAGTTGTAGATGCAACATGGTATATTTTCAATGCACTTTTTAGGAAATGTTAAGAATTGCAAAATAAGGGATATTACATTTCAAAATTTCCATCTTGATATATTGTCAGACATATTGAATTAACTAATTCCTTTTATGGCCAAATATCTGTAAAATTAGCTTTAAGTAACAATTTTAATATATTTATCGCCCTCATTAATTGTTTGGATGAAGCAACTCCTCTGTACGTGGGCGTGGATTCAAGGTCAAGTTTAGCAACAATATTTCAAGAATGTGTACTAAAGCATTTAAATAAAACATTATTAATATTGTAAACAAGATTGATAACCACTGTTGAATATTTAAACATGTAAAATGATTATTAAAGCCCTTTTGTCAACCTCGACACATCAATAAAATGAAACACAGTGACTCAGTTGGTAGCGCGCTAGGCTGGGGTTTGAAGGGCTGCTAGTTTGAGTTTCACCGCCCTTGGAGTCAATGTGTTATGTCCTTGAACAAGACACTTCAACCACTGCTTATGTACCGGTTAAACCCAGGAACACCTGTCCCATGTACCAAGGGTGATTTAATTTCGACACCAGAAGATCTTTTCAATATGAAGAAGATTTTGACTGCTTACAAGTTTTATTTTAACTTTTTATAAATTGTTCCATTGTATATTCAAAAAGCAAGAAATAAGTTGACATTTCTCTTGTGAAGTTTTGCTTGTAAATCTTGGTAGCCATCTGGCCTGATGACTCTACCGCAGGGACGCATGGGGTTGAGGTTGGGATGCAAATGGCAATGAATAGTTTTCGAGTTGACTTAGGTTCTACACCAATTCATCATGACCCAACGCTTAGTGTCTGCTGGACTAGCTTCAGTATATATTATCAGTTTATTATGCTCTTCTCTTAACATTCTTTATTACTTGTTACTACAATCGTATAATCAAAATGAGTATGTTTATATGTATACTTAACTACTTAAGAAACCTGACACATACTGTGTTTCAATTTTTGGTAGTAAATAACAACAATGCACACTTGTCTTCCCATTGTGCGAAGTTGAACAAAGGTAGACGAAGATGTACTGAAATTATTTTGAAAATATTAACTAATTTCAGACGTCAGCTATCTACGAAAGCCCAGAAAAAAAGAAAAAAATATCTCGTTATAACGAGATAACTAACTCGTAATAACGAGATAATTAACTCGTAATAACGAGATAATTAACTCGTTATAACGAGAAAGTGAAGTCGTAATAACGAGAAAAAATATATATATCGTAATAACGAGATAATTATCTCGTAATAACGAGAAAACTAACTCGTTATAACGAGATAATTAACTCGTAACAACGAGATGACTTATTCGTTATAACGAGATAATTGTCTGGCACCAGAGATTCCTGGAAGTCTGCCAGGGCGCCAGAGACAGTCGCAGACTGTTGTATTGAGCTTAGGGTGTCGGCATTGGTCTAAACTTGTTTGGCACCAAGGATTCCTTGAAGCCTGGTTGCAATGGCATCAGGGGCAGTCGAATACAAGTGTTTGTGACTCGGGGGAGTCCAGAGAGGTCGAAACTGGTCTTAAGTGTTCGGCATCGGAGATCCTGGAAGTCTGTACCGGTGTCAGAGACAGTCGCAGACCAGTGCATGAACTGAAGTAATTCCCTAGAGGCTTTAAATAGAGATCTTAAACTGGTCTTAGCCTGATTGGCACCAGGGAATCCTGGAAATCTGCGAGTATATAGGGGTCCCTAGAAGTGTAAACTGGTCTAACCCGATTGGCACTATGGATTCCTGGAAGTCTGAGAGAAGATGACACAAAAAGTCGGACACGGGTGCATTTAACACGGGAGCAGTCATATAGATCGAAACTGGTTTGAGCTTGTTTGGCACTGGAGATTCCTAGGAGTCTGCAACTGTGTCAGAAACAGTCGCAGACCAGTCCAATGAACTCGGGGGGGGGGTCATAGTGTCAAAACTAGTCTTAACTTATAAAGTGAGAACTAACTCGTTATAACGTGGTAACTAACTCGTAATTACGCGAAAACTAACTCGTAATAACGAGATAACTAACTCGTTATAACGAGATAATTATCTCGTAATAACGAGATAACTATCTCGTAATAACGAGATAATTATCTCGTAATAACGAGATAACTAACTCGTAATAACGAGATAACTAACTCGTAATAACGAGATAACTAACTCGTAATTACGAGTTGACTTTTTTGGCACTAGGGATCCTGGAAGTCTGCGACAATGTTCGAGACAGTCGCAGACCAGTGCAATGAACTCGAGAAGGTCCCTAGAAGTCTAAACTGGTCTTAACCCAATTGGCAGAGGGGATTATAACCCTTTTATCGCTCAAGGCAAAATATTCTATAGGCAAGACTGTTTAATTTGATTCTTTACGTCCCATCAACAATCTTTCAGTTAAAAAGGGACGGATCTTCCTGGGTTGAACCAGTACTAAGCTAGGATAAATGTGGCTTGCTCAAGGACCACAACGAAATGACGCCTATGAGGCTTAAACCAGCGGCCCCTCGGTCTCGAGTCAAGCACTCTACCACTGATCCACTGCGCTCCCTTTAACAATTTTAAGCTGGCCTAAATATATTGTATAAATACGTCATTCTCACATTGTTGAATGACATCATAACATTTCTGACGTCACTTAAATGCAATTACAATGTGGCGCAAGTTATTTACACAGTTTTTATTCAGTTTCAGTTTAAAATCCCAATAACCTCCCCTCCCCTTGGGGCCGGAGAATAGAGGGCTTTTAACTTTTCATTTTTTAAACATGTTAAAGTAAGTAAGGGTGCAAAGATCAGGAGTCGATACAATCAAGTACTACACCCGACCCAGGATACCAATGGGAAAGTTACAAACTCACAGTAAGACACCATAAACGAGAGCCAAGAGGTCAGCCCTTTCCCAGCAGGTGACCACAAAGCACATATAAACAGACGCGCACAAAGACATAGCAAACACAAGACAGAACAAAAAAATAAAAGATCCACAAAAGAAGTACCGCCTTGGAACGGTCAGTAAAATATTTTACTGGAGGGCTTAAATCGGTTAAACGGCGCGCCAACCTCACCCTTAATTCAGATGTGGATCAAGACACATAGATATTTGGTTTGCATGAAAGACCCCTAACTTATCAATGCATCATCTCCTAAAACATATAAATCAAAATATAACAAGGAGATAAAGCAAATATAAGGACTCAACAGTAAATAAAACTGAATACCGGAGCAAAAGAAATCCAACAGGTAAACCCCTGTGGGCCCGACAAACAGCCTCACTGCGGGGGCCAAATTTGTGGTAAATTCCTGCTTAATGCCCCGCCCCCAGGGGTTTACAATAATGACATTTGTATCCACCATGATGTATTGTTACAAGAAAATCTCGCCCTCGGACGCGAATAATTTGGTCAGAAACTTGATATAGCCTTCTTACTGACGAATTATTCTGGTCCTCGGGTGGGATGTCCTTGTCTCACAACAATACATATGAAGGATACTTTTAATCCAGGAAGTTTGTGACAGTCCTAGAGAGAATCCCAGCCCGGTACATTTCTCTTGGGAGGGTCCATACTGGTCAAAACTCATTTAAGCTTTCCTGTAAGCAAGTGACTGTGTCAGAAGTTAAGACCATTTTGGACTTCTAGGGACCATCTCGAATTTATTGCACTGGTCTGCGACTGTCTCTGGCACCGTCTTAGACTTCCTGGATCCTTGGTGCCAAAGAACTAAAAACTGGTTTCGACCTCTATGGACCCTCCGAAATCAATAAGAATATCCCTGACACAGTCACATACTTATAGCAATTTCTCGCGTCAAACAAACTTAAGCGAGTTGTGACCTGTATGGACCCTCACAAGAGCAATACAGACTCTTGGACGGTCACAAAATTCCATGATTTCCATGTGTCAATCAGGTTAAGACCAGTTTAGACTTCTACGGACCTCCCCTGGTCTGCTACTGTCTCTAACACTGTCACAGTCTTCCAGGACACCTGGTGCCAAAGAAGTAATCTCATAATTACGAGCTAGTTATCTCGTAATTACGAGATAGTTATCTCGTAATAACGAGTTAGTTAGCTCGTTATTACGAGTTAGTTATCTCGTTATTACGAGTTAGTTATCTCGTTATTACGAGTTAGTTATCTCGTTATAACGAGTTAGTTATCTCGTTATTACGAGATAATTACCACGTTATTACGAGTGAGTTATCTCGTTATTACGAGATAATCATCTCGTTATTACGAGTAAGTTATCTCGTTATTATGAGTTAGTTATCTCGTTATTACGAGATGTATGTTTTTTCTCGTTAATACGACATAACTTTCTCGTTATAACGAGTTAGTTATCTCGTTATTACGAATTAGTTTTCTCGTAATAACGAGATAAAGAATATTTTCTTTTTTTTTTAAAGTGGACTTTCTAGGCTTTCGTAGCTATCAAAACGTCACGTAACCCCCAAAATCAATTTTTACAAGAACAAATAAATCACGCAAAATTCACCAGAAACCGCTTAATTGTGATTCTTTGTTATTTCATTGACATCTTCTGGGCATTTAAACAAAGCATGAATGCATTGTTTAACCGAAAAGCCATCTTTCTCTTTCTTAACGTCAATTTGACTATGTCAGCGTTTTATGAGCTATCATAAGCACTGCTACTTTATCAACTTTTTTTCACTTTGTATGATGTTTGGAATGCATTTTGACAATGTTTCAGTCCTTTTGAACTCAATAGCTGCCACCTACGTCCATTTAGCGACGTCAAGCGTTATAATTCCATGCTTATATGTGTATACTGCAAAGCTTAAAATTCATACACAATTAAAGTAAAGTGTAGCCAATTGGCCCTATAACAAAGTAGACAGCACACACTAAACGGCGACGAACGTAGACAAAGAAAATATGGTTATTATCCATTGTTTACGTTGTTTCTATATTGACGTTAGATTTGGTTCATTCCGCTTTTACCCTTTAACGTGACGCGAAACATAAGTTCTGATTCTTGAAAACGCATTCTCTTACAACGATTGGTTGATTCCAAGTCATTTCAGTTTCTAGAAATTGCTTAAACAAAGGAAAAAACTCACTGCCGTTTCGAAAACGTTGAAAGCACAAATTAAAACCCCCCATATCATACGTCACAGCAAGAAATTGCAAATTTTTAAAATGCACTTTTAGACGGATGGCTGAGAATGGGTTTGCTCCCCCCCCCCTAGGGAATTTTG
The DNA here is from genome assembly GCA_964019695.1 of Loripinus fragilis. Classification (NCBI taxonomy): domain Eukaryota; kingdom Metazoa; phylum Mollusca; class Bivalvia; order Lucinida; family Lucinidae; genus Loripinus; species Loripinus fragilis. The sequence goes on from OZ026518.1 coordinate 81,333,975, forward strand.
CAGACATATCCTATCTTGTAGAGAATTGAAAGCCGAGTCTTTTAAGAGATGTTTGCACTCTGTGCTCCGGGGCGTTAGTCTGTAAGAGCCTGTAACATACGTTACTTAATCAAACTAAGAAAAAGTAAATTGAAAGTTTGGGCTACAAATTAAAGACATTAAAATAATTATTTTTAAAAATCATTCATATAGTCTGCATACTGGATATCTTAACTACATATGACAGCCATTTGAACAAAATTGCCGCTTCCTAAGGTGTCATATGCGTTACATAAATCAGATAACCCATTAAAATTTGCAAGTGTGGCTAACATCATTTACATTCACAATCTCTCTGTGTGTTTTTTTTTTTCAAAATATTTTTAACCATGTCTAACTAGCTTATGCAATTGGCTAACAGAAAAATTAAAGTTTGTTTCCCTAGCTTGAATATTTTTTCTGGAATAAGCAATTAAACAACCCTACCCCTACCCAATTTTAAGGTGAAATGTTTGGTATTAAAACTAAAGTAAAAATAGTTTAAAAATATTTGCAGTTGATGAATGTGTTTCATTGTTTGGGATTTATTTGCTTATATGAAAAGACTCATAAATCTGCAAGTTTGTTGCAAAATTTTCAATATCAGAGGCTGTAACATATGTTACCTGATGTAATAAATGGGCAAGCTCATTGTCTTTACGTAAGATATGCTTAAAAATGTTTTAATCTCCTCGAGGGAATTTTGCAGACATATTCCTTCTTATAGTACAACTCAAGCTGCATCTAATAAGGGATGTTTGCACTCTCTATGTTGGGGCGTTAGTCTGAAACAGCTTGTTACATGCGTTACTATATCAAATAAAGGAAATGTAGTTTGAAAGTTTGAGCTAAAATTGTGAAAAAAACTTGCAGCTGTTGGATATCTTACATTGTTAAGGGATTTTAAACTGGCTCCTATGATAAAGACTTACATATCTGCTAGTTGTCATCAAGTTTTAAAGATCCGAGAGCGTTACATATGTTAGCGTGATAAGTAAAATCATCAAACAGTATTTTGACATCAAGCTGAGAAAGGGCCTGCTCCATCCTAATCCCCTTTGGAATTCTGCAGACAAATTACATCTTATGTAACCTTGTAAGGTGCATTTAATAAGAAATGTTTGCACTCTGTAAGTCGGGGCGTTAGCCTGTAACAGCTTGTTACATATGTTACTATATCAATTTGAGAATAAGAAATTTGAATGTTTGAGCTACTAAAAGAAGACATTAAAATTATCTAATAAATTGACATTCTTATAGTCTTTATACTGGATGTCTTTACTACATATGGAAGCTGTTTAACATTAATACGGCTAACTGTGGTGTTATGTGCGTTACATGAACCTAATTATAATTTAAAAGCTATAATTGTGGCTATCGTCATTTAGTTAAACAACTTCTATGACTTGGTTTCAAACTGTTTTATTAGATTTTACAAACATATACTCAATTGATGAATAGGAAAAACAAGTTTGCTTTTCTTTCTTACATATATTGTCTTATAGGAGATAATACACAGCCCTGTTCCCAGTTTTACAGAGAAGCGAATTTTGTTATTACCGTTTAAGTAAAACACATGAAAGTGATTACAGCATGTGGATATTTTTCATTTTCTTAGTCTGTCTTGCTCATATATCTGCAAGATGTCATTAAGTTTAAGATCAGGACACTTTATGTGTACTTATAAGTCTTTGGTGCCAAAACACTAGAAATTATATTCATTTCTGATTATCAAGCCCATGGACTGTTTTTACAGATGTTATCAATGACCTTTTGGACACATTTCCTAATACGGTGCATATAATGCTAAATATAGAACCACAAATAGAAAAGATAGTTTTTCATTATTTACAAAAAAATGCAATAAATGAAATGGTCCAAACTATTTCTCATCGATTTAACACTCATGTTAAACGTTTGTCGTTGTCTGCTTCTGTGGTAATCATTATAATCACACGCCTCCTTGCAACTAGTAAAATCATCACACAATATTTCAATCATTTACTGTTATTCAATTTTACCACCAGTCCACTCAAAATTGATGAGCCATTATCAACTTTCCAATTTTGCCATTTATGGCTTGGAACATTCGGAAACTGATATGAATTCCTAATAGTTGGCTCTTTGAGTATGTGTTTCAAGTGATACTCTGCAAGTAGGAGAAATACTAAAGCTTTACAAGGAGGAAAACTATGCCATTAAGAGCAATGAGTACCTGGACTGATGTACCTTGATATATTCTGTGATAAAGAGTCATATCTTAGCTGGTTAACTTTTATAAATGTAGCCTTTCCATACATGCAACCCACATATTTACATCTAATAATGTCTCTGCACTTATTATCTTTCCCCAAGCATTCAAAAATTTATTTGAAGTCTTAGTACTTCTGAAGTGCTGAAACCGAGGTAACTCTTTCCCTTCAGATAAACGAACTAGATGTATCACAGCAGGTAAAGCAATGAAATGCAGGATGAATAGAGCGCAAATAGACCCTTTCAATTCAATGATTCACTAAGTTTCTAAAATAAGAGCGCTTATTAAAGGATGTAACATATATAACTCGTCATAATAAATGAGCAAGGGCATTGTCGTGACATCCGTCAGAGGCAAGTGTTTTCAATTTTAGTGTTTTCAATGGATCATGAAATGAGGCACCTTATCAACTTGTTTACTCTGTATAAATCTTCCATAGAGCATAATATAGAACTACTGTTTATCCCATTCTACCTATAGTCCAAATTCCTTCTTTTGAATGCAACAGCTAATGATATGGCTGTAAAAACTTTTACATTATTTTAAGACATGCTTCAATGTACTGACATCAAAAAACAAAATACTGCAAACATAATTGATGGCAATGTCCAACTTCATATTCTTTCTCTTATACCAGATAACTTTCAAGGTGTAACAGAAATTGTTTCAGAGGGTCTGCCAAAACAATCAAGAGTCAACAGTGTAACTAAAGAAAACTTTTAAAGTGCTTTGGGTGCAGCAAAATACTATTGATCTAAGACCTGAGGACTTAAGCACCAAAAAAATGGATAGGTTCCACGGCAAATGATGCAAAAAAGCAGCCTATCAAATTTCTGTTTGACCAATGTCAGAAATCTTAAAGTATTCTTAGAGGTACACGGTAGAGACATAGATTTTGCAAAATAAGAGCAAAGTTATCATTTGACTAGCACGGGTGCAGATGCAGCTGCAGTTAGATTCCTCTTGCCACTTCACAGAAAGAGATATATACCAGAGTCATACTCCATTGTATGCATATATGTGAAATGGCATTAAACCCATATTTAATCAGGTGTTTGATCCCATGACACTGTATCAAAGGTATTCAGCATGCAAATTACATGAAAAGTTCAAATAAATAGATAGTTTTATGTCTTCTTTCTGTTTCTCAGACTTTCAATTCATTTATTCTTAAATTGATATGGTAACATACGTATCATACCATTACAGGCTAAACCCCTAGTTAATGGAGTGCAAACATCTCTTATTTGATGCAGCTTGAATTGTTCTTTAAGGTAGGATATGTCTGCACACTTCCCAAAGGGGTGGAGAGGAACAGGATTGTACTTAGTTTACAGTCCTAAAACAATTCCATGATTCTACTGGTTGTGATGAAATGGGTGATTATTTTGCCATAGAAGCAGACACATGATAGGCATTGTGAGGGTGACTTGAATAAAGATTGTTTTTGAATAATTTTATTTGATAGGAATATTTCTTAAATTGTGTCATTTAAATGAGAACTATTATTTTCTATCTATATGTCTATATATTTTAATATTATAGGCATAAGGAAATATGTGATTAAAAAGGTTATATATAACATAGGTAACACAATTCCATAGGCTTGTTATCAGCAATGACTGTAATTACTAAGACTAAGGCACCAGAGGCTAGAGATTAATAGGAAAACATGTGAAAAATGGTATTTTTCTGAAATATCATCTCTTACTTCCAAGAAAATTTCCTAGCTCATTCTTTATGCCATGTAACATACGTTACATACTTTGATAAGTGCTCTGATCCTGATGTCAAACTTGCAAATGTATGATTCTTTATTGCATTAGCAAGACAGTGCCAAAAATGTAAGATATCCACGAGCGTCAAATATTTTCATATATTTTTCTTCAATAATAGATACCAAAATTGGATACTTAAAATTGGGGGTAGGGTTGTTTAATAGCTCATATAAAACAATGTATTTGAGATAGAAAAGCAAACTTTGTTTTTTCTATTAGTCAAATGAGTATTTTAGTAAACTAAGATTAAAAACACTCGTAAAAATGCACAAATTGTCTGTAAAATGAATGATGTTAGTCATGATTTCAACTTTCAAAGGGAAATTTAATCTATGTAACGCATATAACAGCATTGAAGGCTGAAATTTTGTTTGAAATGCTGCTTTTATGTAGCTTAGGCATCCAGCTTGCAAACTACATAAGAAATTTGAATAATTAGATGGTTCAATGCCTTCTATCTGTAACTCAAACTTTCATTTTGTTTTTTCCTTAGTTTGTTACAGTAACGTATGTAACAGGCTGCCAGAGACTAACGCCCCGGAGTACAGAGTGCAAACATCTCTTAAAAGATGCGGCTTGAAATTTTCTTCAAGATAGGATATGTCTGCAAAATTCCCTAGGGGGGGGAGCAGGACCTTTTTTAGCTCGAAGTCTATTTTGTCTGTACTGGTATTGGCCTTGCATACATGAAAAAAGTTTTCAAAAAAATATCTAGACATACACTCCCTAGGCAAAAGTGATAAAAACAGTATTTTTGACGTCGTGACGTCATATTCTATATTTGATAAACACATGTTTTCGAAGAATACTTTCTAATGTCTCGTTATTAAAATAAGCATATTGGCTTAGCTCTACGATTTGTTATTTACGAGTTTGAAGCAAGTAAAAAGTGTCAGGTTTCTTTAGTAGTTAAGTATATGTTATATGAATGTATTGTACGTATTGTACTACAAACCGCCAATATGGGCGATGGACATGTATTTGTTTTTGCCAAAATAAAACACTTGAACTCAAACTTAATACAATAAATGTATTAGAACAACATGTAAGTGTTCCGTTTGCGCATTCGCTTGTCGCCCTTGGGAATAGTTCCAAGCATTCTTAAACTTATCTATCACCCATATGCAAATAAACAGGACACAGTGTAGATTAACGTAATCATTCTGGATTGCCCCGAGACTTTATCGAGATACAAAACAAAAAGTCAAAAAGTGTCTTCTCTGCAATTTGTGAGAATTTCGTTGATTCAGGCGTAAATATTTCATACATGCTTATAAAACTCTACTATGGTTAACGCGTTGCCTACTAGTGTCGTCTGGTGATAAACGTTGCAAACAGTTTGAAACCAGATCAGGCCTGACAATCTGGATCCAAACTGTTTGACACTCTGATGGTATTTCTGAAAGAATATTTCGAAAAAGTTGATTTAAAAAAAAAATTCAGCAGATGACAAAAAACATGCAAAGTTACCCAACATGCAAAGCGTTAACCCTTAAAACGCCTATCACGACTGCAGCAGACGACACATTTTTCCACATCTTTTCTAGTTTTCGACAAAAATAAGGTATGATATTCAGACAAGCAGACAATTCTCATGTAATATCATGCCTTATTTGTTATTTTTGAAAAAAGCTGCGAATTCGAAATTGTCGTCTGCTGCAACTTATAGGTGGCGCTTTATGGGTTAAGGCTCATCCACTTACTCTGTTGACATAAATCTCCATAGAAATTTAGGGCACAGCCCTCGGGGCAATGCCCTGTGCGTTTAGAACATGTCGTGCCAGCCTTACAGACACCACACTTTGTAGCGCAGTTCACACCGAAGAAACCATCAGGGCATCCTTGAAAAGACAAACATAATGACAAGTGAGAAAAGGACGTTTCAAACGCATGCATATCCACAGTATTAAAGTAAATGAGGGTTCAGAATATGGAGAAAATATCATTATCTTCTTGAAAGCATTGTTACGTATATACTGAACAACAAAAGAAACTTTACATTTACTTTATTCAGTAATATCTCCGCCAATTTCTATCCTATGTAAAGACAAATCATTTCAAATTAATGGGTATGCAATTTTCAGTAGATCTGTGTAATTGAAACACAGCTGCAACATTGTGTGTTTGACTGATAGCATTTGGGGTCAAAACAAAAAAAATCACATCAAAAAGCATTTGTTCCAATTCTTGTTTTTTTTATCTCTGGTAGGAAACGCTTAGGTGTTTAGCATCTACAGTTGCCCGTTAGAACCGCTTACATCAACGCACGAGTGTAAATTAATGGTCTTGTCTTGGCGTTGTTGACGCGCGAGTGTAAATTAATGGTCTTGTCTTGGCGTTGTTGACGTATGTCCCATCGATCCTGTGCATCAATAGATATTCCTGTCTGCTGAAAACGTCTCTCAAGACTTTGAGTAATAAGGTGTGATGTTTTAATGTGTATTTGTTGCTTTCCCATGTGATGTCCCGGGTCAGGTGTGGTGCTTGATTGTTGCGATTCCTGAACTTTGCCTTCTTTCTTACTTTTAAAAAAAGATCCGAAAAATGTGGGAGGAAAAGCGTTAACAGAGTACACCGGCTCACTGCGTCTGACATGCTACAAAATGACATAGTTCACAAATTGAAAATGTGACGGTAACGTTCAAATCCTTAAGCCATGAATCACCAGCAGAATTTAAAAATACCAAAATAAAACTGTCGTAGGAGTTGCGCTCACAAAGTACCAGCTCATTATGTCTGATATGCCCCAAAATGACTACCTTAAGAACAAAATAATATGTATATATGAGATCACTGGCGCATTTTCACCTGATTAAGGAGTTTTTGTAGTCTATCCATAGCAATTGAAAAGGGTAAATTTACTGAACCTAGAACCCATTCAAATGGATGCTATTGTTGTTTTGCAAAGCGTCTAGCATAGAAGATGACAGTAATTTTTATCTCATGCATCTTCTATTTATAGCACCTTAAGAAATGAGTTGGTTTTAAAATGAATCCAATATAAATACTAATTTAGAATCAATGTCCGATTTTGAAAACTGAAATTTTTAATTAAACAACTTACGTTATTCTAGATACTGCAAATAAACAGGGAACCTAAACCTACCTTGCTACAATAGTCCTTTTTATAATTAGAAATGAGTATTTTTTGCAGGTAAATTATCCGTCTTTTATCTAATTATCTTTATTAATTATAACAATTACATGCATGCACATATCATACGTTATGTATCACCTTAATTATTTTATATGCTGTAAATGTTTAATGCATTTACATAGTTTTTTTCAAAAGCCATACAATGGCTGGGGACGCTTATATCATAAAATGGCCATAGTAATATAATATATATGTAACACTAAAATCAACTATTTCTAACTTACTTTGCAGACAGTACATTTCTAAATATTATTAAGCTTTTTATAGTTAATTCAACATTCTTGAAAACAAATACAATGCGTACATACATACATACATACATACATACATACATACATACATACATACATACATACATACATACATACATACATACATACATACATACATACATACATACATACATACATACAGTAAAACCATTCTTAAGCGGTCACTCATAAAGAACAAAAAAAAATGTGTTTTTTTTATTTACGACTATCGCTTAATGCAATTCAAATGTATTGCAGAATGCTCCAAGAGAGCATTCTGCAATACGTTCGACCTTCATTTAGCTACCATTTGTCTTTAAGACCTTTGTTTTGTCTATTTTTGAGTGGCCGCTTAAGACAGGTTTTACTGTACATGCATACATACATACATACATACATACATACATACATACATACATACATACATACATACATACATACATACATACATACATACATACATACATACGTACGTATATTTTTGAGTGGCCGCTTAAGACAGGTTTTACTGTACATGCATACATACATACATACTTACATACATACATACGTACGTACGTACGTACATACATACATACATACATACATACATACATACATACATACATACATACATACATACATACATACATACATACATACATACATACATACATACATACATACATACATACATACATACATACATACATACATACATACATACATACATACATACATACATACATACATACATACATACATACATACATACATACATACATACATACATACATACATACATACATACATACATACTTACATACATACATACATACCTTTCAACTGATTAGTCCAGCAATTTATAAAGACTTACCTTGAGAACAGTTTGTACCATTATATCCTGGTATACACCCATAAATACATACACCAGTAACAGCATCACAAAGACGACCTTTCCCTTCACTGCAGCGAGTGCATGTGTAACTGCAATTACCTCCAAATGCGTCATTGGCACATTCTGGAAATAAATAATGAGTTTCAAAATATCTTATGTGCAACATATAATAATTTACGCTCGTATATTGATTGATTTGATTGTCCTCTTTTGTGAAAAGAGGGATGAAAATGTCGTCTCCACCTGTAAAAATCGAAGCTTTTGCTTTTGGAATACATGCTTAATACTGACATTACGCTCGTTAAGAACATTGTTTAAAAGAGTGAAATTGCATAAATTTTCCCCTTTTGTACTCTGCACTCGAGCATTGCACAAACTCGATGAAAAAAAGACAATAAATGCATAAACTGGTACAGTTTTGTTCACGAAACCTTTGCATATTGTATATAACAAAATCCATCAAAGGCTGCAGAAATAATAGAAAAAGTAAATCAATAGGAAACAATGGAAATAAATGTGAAGTTAAAGTCACTGCTGTTTAATCACATTTAAATTGTAACGACGCCATGAACATAAATCAGAAAAGTAAGTTTTGTGAAATTAAGAAATTGCACCTGCACTCTTAAACTTTAACGCTTCTGGGCTAACACTGTATTTGAAACATCGTGTGAGGAATTATATGCTATTTTTTATTGATTTCTTTAACAGGAAATAATGTAACCAAACATTCAGTATCTCATCGCACGTTGACAACGTATTTATGTTTTAAAGATAATGTTAGCTCTGAAGCATGCACATTTAAAGTAGTTAAGGATTGTATATATTACCAAATTAGGTGAAAAATAATAACTCCAATATGTTTTCAATGCAATTTAGATGGACTCGTGAAATAAGCAAGCGTGCAATTTCATTCCATATTCATGTATGCAAAACCCTTTAAGTACTTATCAAAATATACTTTGATGGAAAGAATCTGATAAACTATCAAGTGTTATTTTGTATGAAAATAGAAATAGTTTATACCTAATCTGTATACAATATTTACAAGTAGAGGAATTTGGAGTCCATAGTGGACAGTTTTAAGATTTAGCGGATATATGCACAACAGTTGATATCTGTATCCATATCCTTGATGGCTTAGACAGCTGTCCGTTCTAAGGCGGTGGTTCTGTAGCTGTTATTTAACTGTTTAAGGGTCCACCCATTGGTTTGTGGGGGTTCTGTGTTTGGTTTTGTTATACATCGCGTAGCATCCGTTGTAGTTTTGCAATCATCTTGACAAGGAAGAGAGAGCTGGTAGCTTGAATTTTATTGTCTTCCTGATATATTGTAACTGTTAGTGCTCTGTGGCTCTTCCTCGCGGTGACGTGGGATGGTCTGCAGTGTGCGATTGTAGTATTTCCTGAACATACTTACTTACAGTTTTAGTATATGCGAGCAGTGAATGTTCTGACAAGTTTGTATGTTTGTGCAGGCTTAAGCCGGTGCTAGGGGTTGTGAGAATTGTTGCTCTTTCTATTAGTTCTCATAAAAGACTAAATAAATAGAGGATATTTACTGTTTTCAGGTGAATACCTAATATATTTCATCGAGCGGGGTGAAAAAATCAGTATTTTTCACGAGTGTGTAGCACGAGTGAAAATGCTGATATTTTCACCGAACGAGATGAAATATATTCTGTATTTGCCGTAAAAAAGTAAATTTTCTTTTTATTTTAAACTCAACCACAACCTTACTTTTTACTTGGTCGTTTCTCGTTCGATTTGACTTTTGCAGTGTGTTTATTGGGTATAACATTGGGTGTAAACATAGTTTGCACCTAGAAAACGGCTTAGAATCATATTTTAACGAATAGAATGCAAGAAATCAGCATTTAAAGAAAGTTTATTGAGTGTGCCTTACGGTAGGCGTCACGTGCAAACTGGCGCTACGCCAGGTCAAACCATGACGTCATTATGTTTGATATTGACGTCACAACATGCGTAGCGTTATTTTTGACAAATATACTTCACTTAAAACCTTATGTTAAAAAATCCCAGTCACAAAATTGCCAAGAAAGCCTTGTTTTGCTACAGTTCTATTCTATTCTACAGTGAAAATATAAATCTTATCAGTCACTAGTGAAAAAATACGATATTAATACGATATTTTTTCTCTGTAGAAAAATACCAATTTTACTCATAATTGATATGCGTTGAATTCACTGCTTGTGATAAAATAAAACGGAGTCTTCTGTTTACCTATAGTGTAGGTTCTCTCTATTTTTAAGGGATCCATTTTCCAAGATTATTTTGCGTGAGCATCTTTTGCTAAACAATGTAAACATAATGAAATCTTATGATCAGGCTCATAGTATTTATATTATGGGTATTCAATAGAACTCTCTAGGAGTATAGAGAATACTAGGCGAGTATCTCATCATATCAAGTTTACCAGACAAGGCTTTGAGAATGCTTGTTGACATCGCGAGGCTTGCTGAGTGATTAAACATGCGTTCTCAAGGCGGAATATGGTAAACTTGATATCAAAAGACACTGACCTGGTATTCTATTTATCAGTTTACCGCTTGTTTCACTCTTCAAACTAGCGGTTATGACGTAATTTTCGATTTGTGTGTTGATTCAATGTCATTATCGACGTCATTCAAAAAGTGCAACGTTATCATGACCTGATAAAGGCACATGTCGTGAGATAGACAACGTTTATCAGCAGCGTGCAACACTGCAGTTAATATGAATGGCAACTGATAAAATGATTTACTGAGTAGGAATAAGATAAATTCTAAATGCTTGCTGTCTTATATTTTGTTGTATTTTAGCGAACTAGTTTTTACTCAAAATATTGATAATTAAAAGTAAAATCCCATTTGTATAGTGGTTGTATTGTAATTGTATTCTGTGTTGTTTTTATACTTGTCATATATTATACAAATAAAATAAAGTTTAAACCAAGTAAAACCATTGTAGACTATCTTACAGTTTCTATTCTTTAAACATTATTTAAGGTAACTCAAGTGCCTTAAAACCCCCTTTATGATTACCTGGGTAATGGATATTAAGTAACTGAACTTTCAAAAGATGAATACATTAAAAGCGAATAAGATAAAGCCTAAAATGATTTTTATGTGCTGCATCTGTTTCTAATTCCCAAACAAATGGAAGGTGCTTGTCACTTGTATTAAACACCATTCTTTAGTTTTAAAGCTGTGCTGAAAATTTTCATATTATGTAAATAAACACTGTCTTGCAACTTGCACACTCTACTGGTCAATTTTGACCTCAGGCGGATTAAAGGTCAGACGAGTCTACTTAGGAGCACCAGAAAGGTAAATAAGATTGTAATGGTTGTTTCTCGACTGATGCTTACTGCTCGTGCTATAGACGTAAAAAATCCAATAAATATGTAAGGACATCACCAATACGACAACTACAGGCCTAGTCGAGCGGCCAACGTCTTGACATGCAAATATTTCCTGGGAGGTTGCAGAGTTTGAATCCCAGAGTTTGATTCCCAAAGATAATTTTTATTAACATATATTTTTTATCAGGTGGGTGTGTGTGGGGGGGGGATGGTAGATCTACTACCTTTGGGTAACAGTGATATAACCATTTAGTACATTGTAATTTTATTGTAGATAAATCGCAATTTTGGCGGGAATGGCAGCCCGCGGTTCGAAACTTTACTATTATACTTCAAAACACGATAAATTTTATTTTGACTACTCACCTAATGCGATTTTATGATTGTTTCATTTGCAAGGAAGAATATCGCCTTCAGCCTTACTGCTATCTAGGAACTGATTGACGAGGGTATAAAAGGCATTACACCCGGTGATAGGGTGAAGTGCGTCGAACATGTTTTGTCAGTAGAGCGGGTATACATACTAGTTTAAGGAGATTGCAGTAGAGGAAAATCATGAGCCAGTGGTGATTGATCTTGCGTCCGGCTCCGACTGCAGATCTGATACTGACACTGCCAGCGAGATAGAGGGCATGTGAAATTAATTATATCTTAAATTTTGATAAATTATGAAATAGAATATATACCACGGTGAAAACTTACAATAGAAAAAGAACACGCACGCATACACGCACGTGCACACGCACGCACACACACACTTTTATTAAAAGTTTAAAAAAAAGGCCTGACCAAGACTCGAACTCGAATTATAAAAAGAAATACTTTTACCTTATAAGACTAACATTAATGTACTGTTGCTTACCTACCGAGCTACAGCGAAAGTGGATTAAAATGTTGAATGTTACATATATAATCATGATAATGTATTATGCAACGCCTATGATACCGCTCTATAACGGTTTCTATCTGTAAATTCGAATCGTCTGATCTTTGATCCATCTGAGGTCGAAATTCACCGGTACACTTTCAGTTCTTTGGTGTACTTTTTGCCATAAAGCATGATAGTTTGTTATTTTTGTTTTAAAATGAGTAATATATTTTGATTGTTGTTGTCATTGGTTGGCAACGAAACTACAAAATATTGTAATCTAGTAGGCTATAATTATCAGCTTTTATGTCATTTTCAACTAATTTATAAAGATAATCCCTCAGATTCTCGAACGTTGCTCTGTGATTTGATCAGATTATAGAACGTTTGAAACACAAAATAATCATTAACATCATTAAAACATAACAGCAATGATCCACTTCTTATATTATATGGGTCAGTATATGATACCGACCCCAAACAAATCATAGGTGCGCTCAGCTAAGATTTTGGTCAAACTGGGATTACACCCAGTCCTATCAGGGTATTTGCTGTGAGCATGAAGAATTTATGGCTCCTTTGTTTCCATTTGAGCCTAGAGAAAAGAATCAAATCAGACTTTGTTGTTGATCAGTCTGGTCTGAGTCGTCACTGGGAGTAAAAATCATTTTGTTGGTTTTCTCATGCACTGGCTGGTATAAGAAAATTCATTCATTCACTTTATTACTCTCAGGTTACATATACATATAACAACATGAGGAGCAAATACAATACAATGTCATTTTCAATGATTTCGGTGGCAGCGAAATGATTCAAAGAGAATCGATTTTCCAATAATAGAGGGCAACAAGTTTTAAGAAGCAAGTATGTTTACAACAAGTTGTTTTCGTTGCTTATATGCATACAGTCCTAAACCCCAAAGCGTCAGAAAAATGCATCAGGAAAATACCTCTGCCCATACGTCTGTCGCGTATATTTGCTAACATTATTGTCATAAATCTGCAAACGATGCGGAGCCAGATCAGACTGTTCCTAAAGGAATGAAATGGCAAATACAACACAGCAGACGCAGAAGGCAGACGACTTAGTTGTGTCCGACGCCCTAGGTACGGTATCAGATTGAGACCCGATAAACACTCAGCTATATCCGCCGATAGCAACAGGTTAATCCGGTCTCAATTGATTTCGGAAAATTTACATAACAATACCTGGTGATGTAAAAGCTTGCAGATTTCGTGCAATTGGCTACTTAACCTTGGCCTAGTTCTAATTTCATTCATCATTTCAAGTTTGGACATGTGCAGTACGTAGTTTTTTGGATTATAATTCTCATGAAGATTGGTAAGTATTGTACGTTTAGTAGATCAACATTCTTTGAATCATTTCGAACCAGTCATCAACTATTACATTAGGACATTTTTCACGATCGTTCTCCGTATTTTGGATTACCAGATTATCAAATAGTTTGGATCCAGATCAGGCCCGCCATTTTGCAGAGTTTGGTCTGGGTCCGAGCTGTTTGTAACTAGCATCAGCAGGACAAACTAGCATGCAATGGGCTGAAGTGTTCCCATTCCCATAAATCGGGTTCTGAATAAAATATAGTCGAAGTGATGCCCCAAAATTCTCTTGAGGCATTTTTTGAGATATTTCAGGTAGCATGCGCCATTTATGGACATGGGCTCCCTGCATATTATACAAATTATAAAATAAATGCAATTGATCTTAGTCCTAAAGGGAAATTGTGTTGTTGGAGTCACACACCGGATATTCTGATCAGAACCACCTCGTTGAGGCTATTCTGATCAATATCAAGTGTAGACTCTGAATAATAGTTTTGTTATGCACACACAAGAGACATTGCAGTTTGTTACACAGTAATCACACACATGTATCAAGGCCTACAAATATCCCCGAGAGACGATTCAATTTCATCATATATACCTGTCTAGTTGTGTTAAAAGGAGTTACGATAGATAAATGTATGAGTCACCTACCGGGTATGCTCATCACAATTGTTTTGCGAAACGATCCTGATGAGCATCACAGGTAGTTTTCAATGATAATAGATTCGAATTGCTAGGTACGTGTATATAAGCAAACTCAGCTGAACCGTCTCGTTGATGCAATTCTATAAGAATCCAGAACAATACTCATCAGCGTAATGAAGCTATAATAGCATTTTAAGCCGCTACTTAGGAAAATGATACTTTCATCACAAAGGCAAATAGGCACCAGGCACACTCATTGCATGGGCATAGATGAAGGGCTAGGCAAGATATTAAGTCTCTAACCTTCTTACAGCATGCTTATTTAAACAATAACAGCATGCACGTGCGATAAATACTTAGATACCACGGGTTGGCCCATTTGCATTGTTCTTCAAACACAGTCTTTATTCTTTAAAAATCAAGTTTTGTTTTTATTGGTGGTATGTTTGTACTATAAAATATCAATTAATCTGTCAGAAAGGGCGTTAAGGTACTCTTGGGAAAATAATCAAGTATAGGCTTGACACTGATGCGGGTAAAGAGGATGCCTATGAAATACATGATATATGCCTTTTGTTACTATATTGGATTACTATAGAGGTGTAAAATTCAGACTTTTTAGGCTTTACAAAAGAAAGTCATGCGGGGCTTCAAATCCCTCTTTGCCAAATTATTTTTTTCTGGCACACCAGATTGGGATTTCCATTGTTTTTACCCATGTGAGATAATTCTATCTCACATATCCATACCAGCCCTTGAGAAAGATAAAAACAAACAAACAGCCGCATGTCGGCCGCACGCTGTTCGCATGTCGATCCGTGACGTCATTAAAATGTTAAAATTATGTCACCATGTCACATCTAAGCGTATTCACGATTTTCTGGAAGTTTTTTCAAAGTTTTTTTTTCAATATAAAAGGAGGTAATTAGTGGTGAGCAAGAAAGATAATCAATTATTCCTGTGAGGGTGAGATAGAAAAATTTGTCCCTCGCGATCACCGTTTGTCATCACTGGGCAAGCCTTATGATGCCAATTGGCGATCCTTGGGATGGATTTTTCTATCCTACTCAAACACTCATGATGGTTTCTTATTGCTTCAATACTTTTTATATGTATTTATTTTGTTCCTGTTATTATTATAAATGTAATATTATTCATGCATGATTATAATCAATGCCATTGTAAGTACATGCATTTTGCAAAAGTCTTAGTTTATGCATTGAATTTCTGAATGATGGAAATACATGTACGTAATGAATAGGTTATATTACTTGACTTTTCTCTTACTGTAAATGCGGCAACTTTAATATTCATATCTGGGTGTGGTTCAGCTATTTCATCTGCTAAGGAAGGGAAATCAGGTTTTATTTATGATTTGGTAAAGAGTTAATAAGCTTTTTGAGCCGCGCAAACGTGTGTGCATTTCATGAAAATCCTAACCGTATATACACACTGAACTCACATTTATTAACCCTTAAAGCGCATAATCACAGAATGTATGTTTTTTGTCGCCCACTAAACCATTTGAAGCCTCATAGATAAACAATGTGGACCCAGACGAGACTGATCCCATAGGAGCAGTCTGATCTGGGTCCACAATGTTTGCCTCTCTGCTTATGTTAGATGCAGTTATTTTGCTGGCGTTTTAAGACCTAAATAATGACTGAGGTTGTGGCACAAGATGATACTGTTACTTTTGAATAAAACCACGCCTCATTTTCAGCTTTTACCTATGTCTAAGGTTGACCAGTCCTAATTACGCATTTATGAGGCGCCGCCTTTACAGTAAGCGAAAAGTCAAAGAATACATGTGCACAAAATATGTATAACAATAAAGCATTACAAAACGATAAAGCAGTCTTATTTTGCCTTCTAAGTAAGAAAGACAGCAAGGGTCAGTAATCAATACAATAAGTACCACATCTGTCCCAGGATACCAAATAGGAAAATAACAAAATCACAATAAACATCAGAAACAAGAGCCAAGAGGTCAGCCTTTTCCCTTCAGGTGAGTTATGTACAGAAATTTTGAGTTAATGCTGTTCATTTGGTGAAATGGATTTATTAATAAATTGTGAGAAATACATATAATATCTGTAAAAAAAGTGGGATTATCGATTTTGATGTAAAGCTAATTACCACAGTTAGCAATTGCAGGGTGCAGAGGATTTTGAGAGACATACCAGACCACCAGGAAAATGAAAAAAAAACTCGACCAAAACAGCCAATAAGGGCACATCTCTTCAAACAAAAACCATCAAACAGAAAATCAAAAGATAAAAACCCCATTAAAAATGATAGATAAAGTCCCGGGGATAAAGTTCGCGTGAGGCTTGAACGCAGGTGAAAAATATTGAATATACCTGAGGTTAACCATCTAACTATCCCTGTATATGTATTATATAAAGACGCTTTAGCTCTGTTTCCAGCAAAACTTATTTGCACCTTTGAACATATGCGAAAGCCTCTGGTATTTCTATTTATGGCACACATATCCATTTCCTCGTTTAATGGAGCATGCAATCTTTTGACACGACAGAGAACAAAGCTGGATTTATAGAGTGAATTTTTAGTTTCAGCCCATGCAGAATGGCACTTATTGTATAAATGTAAGCATATTCCTTTAATTTGTATGGGCAATCACTGAATAAGCTTCAAGACTAGTTTAATACTATAATAATAATAATAATAATAATAATAATAATAATAATAATAATAATAATAATAATCTTGGGGCGTTTTTCTGAGCCTTTTATCTTGTTCATCTTAGCAGTATGTACCAAAAATTCTTGCGCCGGCTTATGTTGTTCATTTTATTGACCTATTTCAGGCTATTTGGAATTACTTTTTAGTATAAAAGCCAACCCAGTAAGACGCCCTATTATGACTGAAAATGGGCGTGAAGCAGCAACGCAAACAAACGAAAAATAAAACTTGCAGGGATTATCAGTAAGGGTAGGTTTCTTATATCGCGATATGTTTATTTTCTGATCAAAACATAGGCTTTGATTACTCGTCCAAAGGACAATAATACAACAACAGGATGGCCTTGATAACGTACCATTTTAGCAAGAAAAAACAATCCTATATCTTTACGAATGCAGTATTTCCATAATCATACATTTTTTGGCGCTAGAGGTGTTTATATTTTGGACATGTTGACATTAGTTGCAATGTCGGTAATATCAGATTCTATAGGATAAAGGCGATAAATTGGAACTAAATAACTCTACATTTCTTTCCGGATTATAAATGGAATCAAGGTGTATTCCAATTAAATTAATACGCGTGCCTTAATTATGATTGGCACCTTAGACCTGGTATGATTTTAAGATTTATCTAATTGAAGACTGATTTACTCTATTTATCTTCATATATAAAGATTGTGTGTACTAATTCTCTCATTAGAAAGCTGTAATTGTATGTCATGTTTAAGTCAAATACTAACATTCAAGGTTGTTTGTTGAGGATATATCCTCATAGCAATCAAAGAAAACGTATAATTGAATATGGATTATAAATTAGGAAACGCTCCATTATTGTGAATATCTGACTAAATATTCTATAGATCACCGACTTTTCACCTGTTTTATATGTTTGTACCTATTGACATATGTGCTGATATGTGCGAATAACACGAGCTGTCAAAGGACATACGTATCTCGTTTGTACAGATCGCTGCATCTTTAAACTCTGTGTACTAGAGGTTTGGATACCTAATACGTTTGCTAACTATTGGTAAAAGTGCCTGTATTTCGCG
Organism: Loripinus fragilis; assembly: GCA_964019695.1. Lineage (NCBI taxonomy): Eukaryota > Metazoa > Mollusca > Bivalvia > Lucinida > Lucinidae > Loripinus > Loripinus fragilis. The sequence continues at coordinate 81,352,289 of OZ026518.1, forward strand.
CTAAAAACAAAGATTGGTCAGAAATACCGTTTAATATAGCCTTTTAGTGGAAGATTCGACAATTTTTACTGGTTTACATATCCTTAGTAGTCCAGAGTATTTTATACAAATCCTTAAAAAGAAGGATTGATAGGGCCATTCGGTCATTAAAAGTCACTTTATTCATTCATAATATACAGAAGTCGACATTACGTGTTTATTTTCACCAGGTTCAGTTTAGTTTAACACTCTGTTTAGATTAAAAACGACTACTGTGCAGAGGAAAAGCCTTCTAACGGACTTTAAAAGCTTCTCATTTAATTATCTTGCTCATTTTCTTCTTTGTTTCTCATCTTTCCTTCATTCTGTTGTCTCGTATTATGAGCACGCATCTTTTGCACCTAGCCTTTTGAGAATGGCTCAAATGATTTCGATTCCAATGTACGAATTAATCGTGGCACCACAAGAACGTCCTAAACAAGGCTTTATTGACGTTTAATATTTGATTTGAGTGTCTGTTAAGATGCAGTGGGAGAGTATAGAGGTCTAAACCAAAGCTGCACACTTTTAATGTTTAACTCTTTGCTTTCGGGAAGCCCCCTAAAGAAGAACTTTTGCAAACCGTGATGACCCAGATGAAATGCAGCATAATGCTGCATTTCATCAGGGTCTACACTGTTTGTAAAGGAAAAAAAAAGATCTTCAGATAAAAGATAACAATATTTTTTGAAAATTAAAACCTGACACCCCTAGATATGTACAATGAACTGTCCCAAGTTTATTTATCAAACCAGAAGGAAGAATCCATTGGTATACAAAGGGCTAATAACAGCATATTTCTTGTTGACAGTTTAGCAAGTAAACTGGGTTTAGACTGTGCCTGTTGCGCCCTCCGTAACCTCTCTTTGTAGGGATGCATCTTTCCTACGGCGTATACATTTCACAGTTAATTCATTTTTCATCAATTAACGGTGATATTTAACTTTCAATGGCGGATTGGTGCATGGTGTTTATCGTTTACTGGGCCCACCGTGGCTCAATATGGGTTATTCTTTAGCTCTTACTGTGTTTGAGTTAAGGACATTTTTGTTTCCTCATGGTGTGTTAATTTGTTTATGTTTTCTGTGATAATGCTTTGCATGAGTGCGTTTTTGTTTTTCTTGTGATATTGCTTGCATCAGGCGTTTTTGTTGGATTCATGTTTTGTTGTGTGGTTTTTTGTCCTGTCTAGTTTAGCAATTATTTTGCTGAAGAACAGAAAGAGCTGATTGCGTTACTTAATTGCGTTACGGCTGTCTTTTTAAAGTAGCTGTAAATGAGATTGAACAACTATTTGCTCGACAATGTTTAATAATTTGTTTTATATATGCAAGCGACTGCAAATGCCACATCCATTGGAATATATAAAAAAAAAACCTCTAAAGTACACTGCCGTTTAAAAACTTTTCCAACACCTTACATATGATGGAGTTTAAACTGGGTTTCCATTAAAATGTCATTAGCTAAATGTCTTCAGTATCCATTAGCACACTTTAAACAGCAAAATTCATCATCCAGGTAAAGCAGCTCAGTCCTGTAGGTAGAAATTATTTAGTGATAATCGAATTCGGCCTATTATGTACGCTGTGTTCGACCTATCATGTACGCTGTGTTCGACCTATTATGTACGCTGTGTGTATATTTTGTCACAATTCTATATACTGTTTCAAAAATAGTGCAGATTTAGATCAGCTGGCTTCATCAGAAGCCAGCTGATCAGGATCTGCACTGTTTTACATCAAAATAATGAATCTACGATACAATGAAATTATGCCACTGGGTTGACAGAAAATAGTTAATTCTTATAGTGAAAACAGCCTAAAAAGTAATTGAGCCAGTGCATGAGATTTCCAACAATGTGGTATGTGCGACCAGCAAAGCCTCAGATCACCCTGCGCAGACGCACAGTCTGATCAGAGCCTTTGCTAGTCGCTTGAGTATTCATTGATTGTTAAGCTACCGACTGGACACCATTTGGAGTTTCTAAGCTTAAAAGGAGGCTGCACAGGCTCGTCTGAGTCTACACTAGTCAAAATACCACATTGTTGAAAATCACGTTTCACGGCTGGTATCATAAAGGAGCACGTGCGTTTATTAGTTCTTAAATTTCAAATTATGTAACGGGTAACAACACCGATTTAGATGGCCCTGAATTGCTTATACCTTTGCCACAATCAACTCCAATTCTTCCTGGTGCACAGCCATGTTGACACTGCCCAGTTTCTTTGTGACATAAACCATGAAAACAATGCCTACAGCTGTGTTGACAACCATCACCATAGAAACCTGGAAGGCAATCTAAAGGAAAAAATCAAAACTATGTAAGTCATTCATGTCGGCCTTTAAAGGTGCACAGCTGGTTAAAATGTACTCTACCTTTTTCACAGCTTTGGTATTATGTACATATTTATCCGTAGCCTCTCATATTAACTGCATTGTTGCACGGTGCCTGATAAACGATGTCTAGTATTCTCTATAACTCAGCCAGCCTCGAGCGTTTTCAAAGTCTTGCCTGGTAAACTTTATATCAAAAGACCCTCACCTAGTATTCTCTATATCTCGGCAAGCCTCCCGATGTCTACAAGCGTTCTCAAAGCCTTGCCTGGTAAACTTGATATCAAAAGACACTCTCCTTGTATTTTCTATGAACTATCATGTGCATAGTAAAGGCAGGAGTGGACTATAAAAGACCAAATTAATGCGCAGATCAAGAGGTGGGGATCCGCATCCCCCCATGATAAATTACAAACAGCAATGACGGTCCAGATCCCCTAAAAAATCACAAAGCTACCAAACCAGCATTCAATGTTGGGCCATCATCAGCCCACCAGCGAAACGCCATTTAAATGACGTTTTCCTGGCGAGCCGATGATGGTCCGCTTTTAGTGGTATTAGGATCTCTCTCCCCTCATCAACAGAAAAGAGTTTTAAAAAACGTTAAGAAAAAAAAGAAGAAAAAAAAGTTGAACTTTCTGGATCCGCGCATGAAATTAGCTCGTATTTCCAGTTTAAGAGTCAAAATCTACTGCAGCTCTTGTGGCTAATATCTCTAATTTGATTAGCTGGTCGAAATTTCATCGGAAACAGTTGAAAGCACTTATCAACTCAGTGGCAATGGTGCGTATCAGCTAGATCATGTCAGTGGTCTAATATTCTCTGACAGTAGCCAAGTTCCGCCTACTTACTGCCTCATACAGATGTAGATAGCCTCTCTTCTGGGTGGGGGGATCAGGAATTCTGACTTTAATCAGTGTATTCTGAAAACATTTTGCAACCCTTGAAAGTATTGGTGAAATGACTCCGCAAATGCAAAGAAGGAAAAACTTAACCATACAGGCTAATCAGACAACTTTGAACATTATGCATTGTAAAAACATCGCAGTTTGGCGTAAAAGTGGGCAACAGTTTCAGCTTTTCATCTTAAGCAAAAGACAGGTGTCAATGCTGGCACTATTTTTTAATCAAATATTTGCTACATTCTCATTACATGTTCTGCTATATACATGTAACTACTGCATTGACCAATATACAGATTATCAGGAGAGTCCATATAAAACACAAATATGTTTTACTCACTCGGGATTACAACATGTAACCAGCATGAGGCTGATAATCATTATCTTACACATCTATTTTACCATTACAAAAGGAGCAACAAAGTGCCAAGAAGAAAAAAAATCAATTAGGAAACTTAGAAATTTAGATTAATCCATGGATGAAACATACATATATGCTTGCTGTAATTAACCCTCTATTTATGGGAGAAACTTGTAAATGTGTACATGGACAACAATAAAAATCCTGATGGGATTCACAGAATGTGTATTGTTTTCTACAATAATTCAAATTTAATTGGGCAATAATTCTATACAGTTCTAAAATAATAACGTTTGCCCTCTCTATATATGAAATTGGCAACCTAAACTTAGGTGCATCTAATTGAGCAGACCATTACAAAAGTCATGAAGGGATAATTGAGAAAAAAGACATTCATTATTTCAGTCATACCTTGAGTGCAGAACAGACCTTCCCAGCCAGGAAGACATCCCGTTTTGCAAATTCCATTCACTGGATCACAGGAAGTGTTCGATAAACATTTGCCACATTCCCTCGCACAATTTTCTCCAAATATACCGGAAACACAACCTGTAATAAAGCATACCATATAAGACGAAACACTTTACTCTTAAATATAGCCATTGGTTAATCATAGGTTAAGATAAACAAAGTAAGTAAGGTTGCAAAGATCAGGAATCGATACAATCAAGTACCACACCTGACCCAGGATACCAATGGGAAAGTGACAAACTCACAGAAGACACCACAAACGAGAGCCAAGAGGTCAGCCCTTTCCCAGCAGGTGACCACGAAGCACATATAAACAGACGCGCACAAAACATAGCAAACACAAGACAGAACAAAAACATAAAAGATCCACAGAAGAAGTACCGCCTTGGAACGGTCAGTAAAATATTTTACTGGAGGGCTTAAACCGGTTTAACAGCGCCAACCTCACCTTTAATTCAGATGTGGATCAAGACACATAGATATTTGGTTTGCATGAAAGACCCCTAACTTATCAATGCATCATCTCCTAAAACATATAAATCAAGATATAACAAGGAGATAAAGCAAGGATAAGGACTCAACAGTAAATTAAACTGAATACCGGAGCAAAAGAAATCCAACAGGTAAACCCCGGTGGGCCCGACAAACAGCCAAAGCATCAGGCCCCGACCATCTCATCAATAGATAAGTCTTTAAGTCGGAACCATCATAGAGTCTGAAGTCCGACCCACCGGCGTGCAATTAAAGAGGAAAGCAAAGTTGCCAACTGTGATTGGGTTGACTACCAAGCATGCAGTCTGTTGCAATACATTAATGTTATAGCCAATCTTTTTGTAATGGGAAATTATTTTAATGAACTGCGCTGAAAAATTATTAGAGCCAACAATCCTCTTCAATTTATACACCAAGTCACCATAGAAATCAGGTTCCGAAAGTCCTTGGCGCAAGAGAGATTTAAGTCCAACTTGGAATTTAGAAATCAAATCAAAGTATCGTCTATAAAATTTTGAAAATGTTTTGCGAAGTTTATGATACCGATAGCCCTGTTTAAGAAGTTTCTGAGTTAACAATTTATTGCGAGTGTTGAAGTCAGTAACATAGCGAGATGCTCTAGCAAAACGAATGAGTTGAGAGATATAGACTCCATAGGATGTAGAACGAGGAACATCACCATCTAAAAATGGGAAATTGACAATTTCAAAATCAAAGTCGTCACGTTTATCATAAATTTTGGTAGAAACAATACCATTAGAAATTGACAAATGCAAGTCTAAAAATGCGGCTTTGGTATCAGAGGCATTGGCTTTATTAAGTTGGAGCTCTGAAGGGTATATTTGACTAACCATATTTTCAAAATAAACATTATTAATATTTAAAATATCGTCCAAATATCTGGAAGTAGCGTTAAACGCATCAATAACATCAGCCTGCTTATCATCAGAAAGAGACATCATAAAGTCCCTTTCATAACAAAACAGGAATAAATCTGCAACCAGGGGAGCACAATTTGTGCCCATAGGAATCCCAACTACTTGTCTATAGAGCTTGGTGCCAAATCGAATAAAAATGTTGTCCAACAAAAAGGTCAGCGCATCACAAACCTTTTAAGCGTTAAATTGTAAATATTTTCTTACCCATCAGTTTTAACATATGTTTTGGGTGCTCAAAAGAACCGTCTCATTGAGACGGTTCTTTTGAGTACCCACAACATATGTTTTGGTTGAGAAATAAGAAAATTAAATTTTCGTAAAGTCCTGCGGCTTCCACACATTTTGAGCCAATCATTGTCGTTTTTACAATTACAGGTTTGTTGCCATATAGTGTAAACTACCCATAACGTAAACATAACAAAATCTTATTTCCAAATAAATCTGCGCCCAAAACGCCATTTCAAAATTATTTTAGTGTCATATAATTAATACGTAAAATCAACAAAAACTTCGTGCTGCTGTATTATTAAATTTATTAAACTCTTTTCAAAAGAGCGATAAAATGCCCAGCAAGCCTTGTATTTTATCTGACTTCCCAATTTTTGTTTGATAAATTCAACAGCACATGTGTACTTATGTAAATTCCCTATTTATTTCATGCAATATATCACATATAAAGTATAAAAACAGCTGACTCATCTCCCATATGACACGTTTTATCATCAGTTCTTCTTAGCTTAGGGGAAGAAAAAAATGTACAAGGACTGCATTAATTGAGTCAAGACTCCTACATAATTAGTTGTTTTCGAGGACTAATGAGATTTAATAAGCTCAAGTAATCTCAATTTGAAACGACTTAAGAAAACGGTTTTAGCTTAAAATATGCAAATTGATCAAAAGTTCAGATAAGCAAATATTTTTGGCGTTAATGTGATAATTTTTCTATCCACCAGATTTAACATATGTTTTGGGTACTCAAAAGAACCGTCTCTATGAGACGGTTCTTTTGAGTCCCCACAACATACACTTTTGTTTAAGAAATCAAAAAAAATATTTTTCAATTACCTCCCCTTATCCGGAGGCCTGTCAGCCAAAGGCTTTGCCATAATGATCTAATGAAGACCAATTAGTTATGTAGGCGCGTGCCAGCGTAATAGCATGACTTGCGAATGTTGTCAACAAAGCTTTAAAGGAGAGTTTTTATTTTTATTTTTCTTTGAATGAAGAAAGAATAAAAGCAATCAACACGGTTCCAACATTATAAATCATCTCGTTTTGTCGTGCGTGAAACTCTTTACAATTAACGCAGAAAAAATGACCATGACCTTCTATCTAAAACAATGAATGACTTTCATTTTATACTTAGATTAGCCTCGGAATTTGCGAGAATAGTCAGTCTTTTCTCGCAAGGAAGAAATAACAAAAGGAAATACCAATGAATGAAAGCAGATTGTGACTGAATAAACTAAACTATAACATATTTTATATCCTTTATTTCGTTCTGTTATTTGCCCTTTCCACGCTTATCACTTCTTGTTACCAGTTATAGCAGGTATGTAGAATACAGACGGGTTTTTTTTCTATGAGGCAAACAAGCAAAACAGAGGAAATCTTATCAACCTTGGTTCAAGCATTGCAAGTACTTGATATTACATTATCAGTTGTAAAATATTTACTTCGACAATGGTCTTTTGACGCATTTGTTTTACTATGAACTAGTAGTATAGGTTTTTGATCCTATATGTGTGTACGAGCGCAGCGATTGAACCACTTAATTCCTTTATAATTGTAATATATGATCTATGACCTACATATAGTTTTCTCCTCTGCCTTTAGAAATGGTCGTATTGACCATTTCACTGATTTACTTAATGATTTAACTTACATGTAATAGATATTACAAATATTGACAAAATATGTGATTGAGTTGGCCAACAGTTAAAATTTCTGTGCAAACTGATGGGTTGTGAAGCACAGGAAGGGGCGGAGTAAACTTTAAACATACAAGTTAAGTTTGTAAAACACTGTGTCCACAACCATATGCTTGTCCATAATGGTGGTGTCCCTCTTCGTCTAGGGACATAACTCTAGAAATATTTTGGTGATTATCTAAGTTCTTTTTTGCTGTTGTTACTCCCATTGTGTATGAAGGTTTCACGTTTGGTCCTCATTTTGTGATTATTCAGATTACCCGAAGCATTTTATCAACATAATAAATGAAGTTAAAGTTGTTGTTTTTTCAAAATAATCGTAAACTTCATTTTTATAGCATCTTCTGAAATGTTATAAACGTTTGTTTCACTGCAATTAAACTTGTTATTGTGTTGGCATGATTTTCGCGACGTCAGCGTCACGTTATCAAAGTAGACCCTTGAGGTATATCCAAGGTCTGATTCCATGGAATTGGCCAAGGCAGTTCTGATTGCTTTGGCTAGTCTGCGATCTGAGATTGTGGTATTTCCTGGCACTACAAAGTAGATACACAGAACACAGACAGACAATCACACTACAGCAAGAACACAATTAAAGTAAAGCAATCAGTTTTCGCGTCCTTAGCTAGATGGCAGAAAAGAGTCATAACTCTAGAAATATTTTGGTGATTCTGGTGTTTAAAGTGACTCAGTCTGCAATTACGAAAAAATCTGATTTTTTTCTTTCTTTTTAAATAATTTGTAAAAATAGAATTAAGCTATGCACAATAAATCTGTTCACTACAGTTGAAAACTGCATGGACAAATGAATTGTTTTATAAAAACAGGTGTTTTTCTCTTGTTGGTAGTTATTAGTCTCCCTCCAATTATTCTAGACAGTTAATTTTTAACGTAATTGCTGCTGTTTTCATAGTGATAATTTGTTAAGATTTACGAAGCTAGTAAATGTATACCCGAATTTTAGCAATGTTACTATGTTCTTGAAAATTGGAAATATTATTTATAAAAACAGAAGACAAAAATCACAGACTTTGCAGCTTTAAGTTCTTTATTAGTTGCTGCTCCCATTATGTGGGGAAGTTCCGTGTTTGGTTCAGGTTTAATGGTGTGGTTCTAGATGTCATTTCTAGTTTGAGAATCATCTTGTTGAGTAAGAGAGAGAGCTGATATTTTGCTTATCAGTTACCCCTCATATCAATTGCATTGACAGTACACGTTGACCAGATAGTAGTCTATCTCACGGCATATGCCTTTATCAGGTCATTATGGCGTGGCAAATTTTTGAATTGCGTCGTCAGTGACATTGAATCGACACGAAAATCGATAATAATGTCATAAACGCTAGTTTGAACAGTAAATCAACTTATATTAACTGATAAATAGAATACTAGGTTCGCGTCTTTTAATATCAAGTTTACCAGGCAAGAATTTGCCTGGTAAACTTTATATTGAAAGATGCGGTAAACTTGATATCAAATTACGCGACCCTGGCTTTGCCTGATACACTTGATATCAAAAGATGCAAACCTGGCTTTGCTTGGTGAACTTGATATCAAAAGATTCGAACCTGACTTTGCCTGGTAAACTTGATATCAAAAGACGCCAACCTCGCTTTGCCTGGTAAACTTGATATCAAAATACGCGAATCTGGCTTTGCATGGTAAACTTGATATCAAATTGCTTTATTGTATCGATTCCTGATCTTTGCCCTCTTTCTTACTTTGATATCAAAATACCCGAACCTGGCTTTGCCTGGTAAACTTGATATCAAAAAACGCAAACCTGGTATTCTCCATTTATTGTTAACATTGACAGATCAAATACAAACCTGTGGCATCAAGAGAACGATAAGTAGAAGAGGCGGGTAAACTAACAATTTACATATTTACATGATTGTGACATACCCTTCAATTATTTTTATTTGTTATTTGTGCTGGTCAAGTTTTACGATCTGCTTGTT
>OZ026518.1:81361718-81401749 GCA_964019695.1 Loripinus fragilis
TTACACCCACTAAAACAGACTGAGGCCAACATTTCTTTAGTAGTAAATATTTGAACATTTCTACCTGTTTTTGATGTAGTCGCCAATGGCGTAGCCAGAACGCTGAAAAAGTTACGCTCATCAAGGGGAGACTACTAGATTAAGCAGCGATTCTCTTCAATTTTTCCCTTTTTCAAAATGGGAACTTCTCTTAAAGGAAAGAATTTGCTCCTAGAGGGAGCGAATTCTTTCCTATATAAGCAGTTCCTTAAAGTATGGAAAAACACTTTCACCGCATTAAGTGACCTCCCTTGAATGTTACTATTTTTATTGCGCACGTGCGTAGACTGCGTAATGGTCGCTTAATGATCAATACATTAAACTGATCATAATTTTTAAAGCAGCTGAAGCGTTATACCAAGACCAGTGGCAGTTCAGCTGCCAACAAATTTGGTGTAAAGTTGCCCTTATTTTTACAGTGTAGTAAATGTAACTCTGTGATCACCAGTTAAACGACATAGCTGACCTAGGAATATGAGTTTCCTGTAATCTATTTCTGTTTCTAGTGAGTTGAAGCCAAAAAGAGCTAAAGCGACGTCAGTACTCGTAGATTTTGGCAAAAACTGCATAAACTTCACACAAAAACGGTGAGCCCGCTCAAGCGACACTAAATGTGAAGATTGAATATTCGACCACAATTCGCAACCATACAATGCTTTCGGCAGGACGACGGTATTGTAAATACGTCTCACCGATAGGGGGTTCAATTCGTCTTCGTAAATGCCACAATTAACCAGACTTAAAAATGTGCTTCTGAGTTTATTGCAAGCATCTTTGACGTTTACGTCAATCGACATATTTTTGTCACATACCGGTACCACCCCTAAATGCTTATACTGTGTGCCTTCTTCTATACAAACATTTCCGAACGGCCATTGTCGATTACTTTGCTGATACGCCCTTTTAAGCTCATTGAAGACTACCACAAGGCACGTCATGATACCATGTTCGAACCGCCACTTGTGTCCATAACGTAGACATAATACCAGTATTTGTATTAGACCATTAACGGAGAACGAACAGACCAGCATATCATCGGCCACTCTGGGTGAACCGCAGTTTAAATGATACATACATAAACCTAAAGCAGAGGCTTCTATCTCATTGAGAAAATCATTTTTATAAATTAAGCACAGGAAAGGGGAGATTACCCCACCCTGACGCGTACCCTGCAGGACACGAAACCAGCTCGATTTATGCCCGCGATTCCTGACACAACTGAACATGTCAGTAGTAATGGATGGCACTATGGGTACGCCGAATTTTTAGCCTGAAAAGAACTTAGAATTTTTCAGGCTAAAAAAATTCGGCGTACCCATAGATGCCTATCCTGGTAAGCTTGAGTGACTAGCTGTGAATAACTTAGTTTATTTTAGGGGTATTTTGGTTGGGCCTATGATTGTGATAGTTTCCTGGTCATATTCACTGGTTGGGTTGTGATTATGATAGTTTCCTGGGCTATTGGGAAATAACTTAGTCATTTTTGATGGGGGATAAAGGTTCTGCTGTGGCGATATATAAAATAACTTAGTTAAATTCAGCTTTGAAGATAACTTAGTCATTTTAGGGGCATAGTATGTGGTGGGTTATGGTGTGTGTAATAGTCAAGGCTACTAAGTACCATGCGTCTTAGAGTCTCTTGGTCAATTAAGGCCTCAACTCCTAGAGGCATCACTCTGTAGCGTTAACTAGTGTATAGCTAGCCGTCTCAAGCTTACTACTACTGATTTTTTGAAAAGAACAACAAAGATTGGTGAACATTTCTATAACTTTATTGCCCCGCTAACTATAACTGATTACAATGACAGAGGATTAGGGCCGTCCCTCTGTTCATTGTTTACAATAGAACTCCTTAACATATTTACAACATATTATACATAGGATACTTCTTTGAAAGGTGATGTGAATAATTATGACATTTACAAGTCTGTATTCTGTGTTTGAATAAAAAGTCAGGAGGAGCCATGCGTCTCATTCCATTCTTGGATAGGATGACTCTGGCATAGTTATAGATGAACCACATCTCGATATCTCTGTCATTCTGGTATAAATCATCTCCAGTTCCATATAGTTCTTGATGAATGGCTGTGTTTAGATCTAGTCCTTTGTTGAGCTGGTGAATGATGTAGATACACCAAATTCCACATGTTTTGCTCCATGGACTCTGTAAACATTCTTTGTTATGGATCCATCTTGTAGAGTTTCTTTCAATAAATGGTAGAACATATTGTTCTTCTGGTGGTCTTCCATATGAATCGAAGTAGATAACTTGATCTCTTCTGAAGTAGATAGCCACCCAATGTTCTCCTGGATCTGTGGATATATCTGTATTTACAATGTAAGCCTTCATATCCAGTGGTTTCTTCTCTGGTAGTAAATCCTTGGCACATACTTCTCCTTTCACAGGTATATTGTTTATGACTTTGATTAGTTCAACAGTGTTCATTTTTATTCTGTTTCTGGGTTCTTGCTTTCTTCAGTTTCCTTTTCTTCATAGGATTCTATGAGTTTCTTGGCCCAGTACGTCTTCCACTGTTCTGTTAAGTCACTTTGATTTTTCTTGAAGTACTGCCAGTTTTTATAGGCTTCTTGATTTTCTTCTGGCGTCAGGTGATTGATCCCTGTTGTAAAGTCCATAGGGTGTCGCAAACTGTCGCCATACAGATAGTTCCAGATTCTATCATCAAAGTCTTTCATCACATCGTAGATGTTTAGGCCCTCTAAGGCTGGATCATGACATCCATAATCTTCAATCCATTCTCTTGGAGAAGTCCATAGACAGATATCGTGGTATTTCTGACTTGGGTGGTTCATTTTGCATCCATGACATTCATGCTTCGCACAGTCTCCAACTGCCATCTTTAGACAAGTCAATATGGCTTGTTTTAGAAGAGTCTTCATAAGACAATCAATATCCTCATTGTCTTCTACTTCTTTCTGTAAGGTACTCTTCTCATCTGATGGCTGGACTGTTGCACTGTATGCATCTGTTTGGTACATCAAGTCCTGTTCAATGAAGTATCCTGCATTCATCTTTAGTAATCTGTGGTAACTTCTCTAAGTCCGTTGATTTCTATCAGGTTGTCAAACTCTGCATACACAAGCACGTTGATCGTCTTGTCAAGTGATGTTGCAAACTGAAGCTCCAATCTGAGGTTCCCAGTTTTTATAGGGTGCAAATGAGACTGATCGGCTGCTTGATCTGGTGTCAAATCATATCCCCAAAAGCAGTAACCTCCTTTGTAATCTTCATAATCAATGTTGCAATTTTGGACCTGATTCTGACTTGCCAATGCTTGGTAAACAGATAGGAAAGACCTGAGATACTGATCATTTCCAAATCTAGGTTCAAATGGTTTTCCATAGACACTATGTCCATCACAAGTGACATCCATTTTACTTAGGTTGAAATGTTGGAAAAAGAAAGGATTAGTATTCAAAGTCCCATTAAATGCCTCATTCGTTACTAAACCAATAAAAACTCGTTTTGGAAGTTGACCAGTGAGAAGATGGTCTTCAATTTTAGATCTTGTGCCACTACTGATTGTAAAAGTTTTGACTTCAACTCTTCTGATTGGAAATTTAGCATTATGATGAGCAATAGTTTGATTCAGTTCATTGCTAATGGCAGGTAGAAGCTGTACATTTCGTACTCTCAAGATAGCAGTATCAATTTTGATTCTTGCAGGAGAATCATCACTCATCAAACAAAACTGAGGAGATGATCGATTAAGCCTAAGTTTGAATTCTAAGCCATTAGGCAAATATTTTTCCTGCATAGCTAGATCCAAATGTAATTTACCCTGAAGCTCCACTGATTTGCTTTTTGCTATACGTTTGCCACGATCAGTGATAGATGTATTTGTTATATCTTCAAAAGCTCCTGCTTCATCCTCAGACCAAAATTCTGCTGCTTTCAGTTGATTATATTTGACATCAGAACCATAAGAAAACAAATTTTCAAGGTATGCTCTGTATGGATACGTGTCTGAATTATTCGTGATCAATTTATTGTTGATATACAAATCGATGCCACTGAACATACTGTGAAAAAAGTTGTTAATTGGAAATACTTTTGCACCAGTTTCAAGATCTTCACCCGTTTGCTGTAAGATTCTGAATTTGATATACAGATAGGCTTGAGACAAATCAGTGTAAAACTCGGTGTGAGGTGGAATTAGAAATTCAATGGGTGCATGATGACTATCGAGAGAAGCGATGGGATGATAATCATTCCACTGAGTGCCTTGCATGGTAGTCATGGTGGGTGGAATGGATTCCATATCCAATTCGGTTTTAGTGCAATCGCAAGAACCTTGTTGAATCATTTTTCGTCAAATATATCTTTTTCAAATACCAGACGTTTAATTGGATTAAACTTTTTTGCTCTGCTTTTAAAACCCCTCTTAACAGTTCGGTGTCTAGATTGAGACTGAGGCTTTTTGCGTTTTTGAGTTGAATTTATAGCCAACTGATTTATAGTAGACTGACCAAAAGATTTCAAAGCTGTTTTTCCTCTTTGTTTTAAAACTTTTTTTACATTTTCACCACCCACAATGTCTTTTAGAGCTTGAACCCCTTGATCTTTAGCTACTTTTTTCACGCTTTTTAAACTTGCTTTTGCGACAGGTTTTAAAATAGGAATCACTGTTCTCAATGCAGCTTTAAAAATGGATCCTAAACCATTGCCATATTGTCTTGAAACGCCTCTGTACACGGGAAAGTCTCCTTTCCCAGATTGAAGAGACATAATGCTTCTCGATTGTTTCAACATTATTCCTTCTGTCGAAAATGTAGTTTCACTAACGTTTTCCCAGAGATAAATGGCACATTTTCACCTGTATCACCTTTTATACTAATGTGCACCTGATCTATGAAAGATTTTGCCACTGGTACATAGTGTACATTGACAAATTCTTGATGTAAATGATTGTTTTCTCTTTTACTTTCAAATGGCAATACTCTCAAAATAGGTGCAGTAACATCACCAATAAATGTATAGCTTGCTAAATCAGAGTAAATGTAAAGTTGGTGAATTTTTGTATTTAAATCCACACCATATCTGAAAATGTATTTTTCATTTCCTAATGGTTTATCAAAATAATTTCTATCTACACCTAATATTTCTGCAATTGCCTTTGGAAAAATAATTTGGACTTTTGTAGGATCTTGAACATCAAGTTTGACTCGAGCACTGTTTTCACCATAAGTGATTGAAATGGTAGCATTGCTATTTTTCAGTGTCAGTCCATATCGAAAATTGATACTTTTTTGAATTTCTTCAACCAAATGGCGTGGAGAAGCATAATAACCATTTTGGATATAGATTTTTTGGTCTACATATGATACATACTTTGTACAATTATCAATGTCTTCACACATTTTTCTATCAGTAAATCTTAAAATCACATAATTGTTTTCCTTAGTGATATTATTTACTTCAGTTGGAGTTATGACTTCTACCAAACCTACTTCCCAATTATCTTTTTCAATTTGTATGGAATGATCTAATTTCACTTTAAAGTCACATTGCGTATTTTTTGAAAATGTACTGAGTGAACTATCACTCAAGAGTGTCAAATAAAAGTTGTTCATGGTTTGAGTTTGGGTGAATCTGTTTCGTCAGTAGAAATTGGATTAGTTTGTTTTCTAAATTTTAAACCTGGGGATGGTAGTATGTAACCGATAGAACTACTGAGTAAAATTAGCCACAATTCTTTATCTGGACTTCTCAGACTGATTTGAACTAATGATGTGATAATGATCATGTAAACAACAATGATCTGAGCAAAAAAAGTGAACCGATTTTTAACAATTCGATCACGACCTTCTGCAGATTGTACTGAAGCAGTGTCACCACGTACAAATGATCCTCTGAGATCCATTTTCATGCTTTTATACAAGATCAGATTCTAAAATCCAACTGTCAAATTTTGAAGGATACCCTTTCCAGTGAACTTTAATTTCTTTCACCCACTTTTTTCCTACTTTACGTTTTCTGTGATCTAAAACAGAATCAATTTCGTAAATTTGCTCTTTCTCTACACGTTGTAACTCGTGTGAATAAAAAGTACCTTTGACCACTTCACCCTCAAGATCTTTTATTTTATAGGTGATAGGAATCTGAGTTTTGACCACTGCTAAAATTTGAAATAATTCTTGTGTCCAGTTTGGTAAATAACCTTTATCAAATGTGCGTTTTGTTTTATTGATACGCACAAAATCACCCACTTTGAATTTTGGTTTGACTTTTTTAGAATTCGATTTGCCATATAAGTTTTCTGACACCTGTGGTTCATTTTTAAGAGTCACAGACACAGGTGCACATTTAATACTTCGATGATAAGCGTGATTGTAACCATGTACTAATTTGGGAAGAATGTCTACATATCTCAAAGTGCGATGATGAGTAAAATATTTCCACATGCGAGTTTTCAAAGTTCTTTGAAAACGTTCGACAATACTGGCTTTGGTTTCAGGATTTTCAGTAGTGAAGAAATGAATCTTCTTAGTTTTCAAGAAATTTTGAAATTCTTTATTTTTGAATTCAGTTCCTTTATCTGTTTGCAAACTTTTTGGACATCGTCCACTTTTTAACACAGATTTGAAAGCAATTACTAAAGTTTTTCCAGTTTTATCTTTAATAGGTACCACCCATGCATATTTTGAAAAGACATCTATGATGCAAAGTAAATATCTATGCTTGTCATTGGACTTTGATAATTTTGATAAGTCTGCCAAATCTGCCTGCCACTGAGTATCAATTCCAGCCACTACCGTTTTGCGTCGCAAAAACTTTTTACGAATAGATTTATGTAAAGTATAAGTTTGTTGTTTTCTTAACCAGTCTCTAACATCTTGAAGTTTAACTTTTTTGGATGATTGTTTAGCAAGTTTGTACAAAGCTTGTTCACCTGCATACGCAGCAGGACTTTTAGGATTGTAATACAACTGTTCAAGCTTCATTGTAACTGAGCCATGGAGAAGAAAACTCTTCTTTTATACGTTTTTTGGTGGCAGTTAAAAGTGCAGGGGATGAAAATTGGTCTTTGATACGTTTCCTAACACCCAAACTCTTTGCAGACCTGACAGAAACGGGAATACGACTTGCTGTTTTTCTGATAGTGCGTTTTTGTTTGGGAGTAATATAATCCGTTTCAGGAGTTTCTGGAGCACGATGCATCCAGTCCCACCTTTCCCTATTTCCAATCACATCTTGGGGAATATTCATGTCTCTTAAACCTTCTGCAAAAGCTTGCCAACCTGTAGGTTCACTGCCTTTACGATGTCTAATGACATCATTGACCAAATCAATAATATTAGACCCTGGAATAGATTTGCCATAAAGTTTGACTGTACCATCATCTTCCCAGGACACATTTGGGTTATTTTTTAGAAGTGAAACTAAAAGCTGAGCTTTACGTTTCATAGTGGAAGGCACACTATCTATAACCAATTGATTCATTTTGGAAGAACTAGGGTCAGATGGTGAAAAAAGGGATGTTTCTTTTAAAGCTTTTTGATGAGCCGTTTTAAATTTGTGTAAGGTCTGGCCATACAATTGAGATTTTTCAGCTTCAGACAAATCTTCATTGGACATGACAGAAGATAAGTCTCTTTGAAGACTGGCTGTGGCAGATACATTAGGATTGGGAGGCAGTCTAGGCTTTTGAATTTGTTCCTCTTTCCATCGTTTCATGTCTTCCCAAAGTTTAAATGGCACAACAGCCATTTTACGACCATCCATATTTTATTTTTTGATAATTTCACCCAAGACAGAACCTATGATAGGAGCAATTAAAGGTTTTAACAATAATCCTAACAAAGCTCCACCTTTTTGATTAATAATTTTCTTTTTTGTGTCAAGTGGAACTTGCTTAGAACTCAGTAAACGTATATGTTGCTTTCTAGCTCGCAACTGATTCTTTTGAGCATTTGTCAGACGTACATTGCCTTTTATAAGATTGATGCAACATTCCCCTACACAATCAATGACTTCTTTAGGAGATTCTTGAATCATTTTCTTACGACATTTATTGGATAAATGAGTCAATCCTTCCAAAAATGTACCATAAGTTTTAATCAGAGATTTTTTTCTCATTTTATTTTGCAATTTTCTACGACGTGTTGTTGTTACAGCCATGTTTATGAGTGTGTACAAACATTTGATGTACAGTCCTTTTATAGTTTTTTTCTTAAAAATGAAGCCGTTGACGTTCAGAATGAGGTGGCGATGGATATTTGTTTGGATTTAACATGTGCATGGTAGCACCAAATCCATGTCTTTTTAACAAATCTTGTGCTCTCAAAGGAGTAAATCTTGCTAAATTTATGGACAATCGTCTTGCATTTGTGTTTGGAGAATCAAGACCTAAATTTTGCCATGAGGCAGGACTTTTACTTTTACGTTTTGTTACAAAACGATCATCAACCTTTCTTTTTTTCTGTTTTCTAGGTTTTTTCACTGATTTTTTCTTAGGATGTTTAGGTTTAGTTTTCTTGTTATATTTTCTCATCAACTTATTTCCATCCCATCGAATCAGACTTCGAATGATCACACCACCAAAGAATCCACCACCTCCAGGTTTTAAAATGATACTGCGTTTGACTTCAGGGTCAACAATTGCACCTGCTAATTTTCGAACATCATCCTGATGTCTATCCATAAATTTTTGAGTTTGTTTAGGTAATTTCATCTTACCCTGAACAATTTTTCGAGCTGCCAATGAAAACCATTTGATCATTTCAATTAAACCAGCATTTAAGAGTGATTTTCTTTTATGACTATCATGTTCTCTGCTTAAATTATACAGAGCACGTATCAGATTAGCTGATGTTCGTTGAGCCATTTTGACACAAATGATGGATTTAAACTCAAACACACCTTTTTATACTCCTGGAAAATAGACAACAGGTCCTTGTTGATCTGATTTTGTAAACCAGTTTTGAAAAATTTGTGTTCTGAATCTAAGATAATCAGGTGTATTTGGTTTCAAATCGACCAATAAGTATCCGTGAGGTATAGATGTCGCATCGTTAAACGCATGAATCATATGGGGAGCTTGAAGTTGATTGGCCAATACTTTAATTTGCATCTTATCTCTTGGACTTTGAAATAAAACTAAATAATGAGCATTCAAACTGATGGTGCGAGAAGATTTACTTTGTTGAAATAAATTTTGTGTGATGTACACCACACTTGCATTTCTATGATGTCCTTTTCTTGTAAACCATAATTTAATTTTTTCTTCATCTTTATCTCCTAACATGTCATCAAAAATCACCAAGTGCGTTGCACTGGGATCGGTGACAATCTCATCTTCATCATCAGGAATACCTTGAATAAATTTGATGTTTGACCCTTCACGTTCTTGTAAGATATTATAAGATTTTTGCCATTCCTTGTAACACCAAACAATACGTTGGGGTAAAATATCAAATAAATCTTCTTTAAACTCAATCATCTTTTTAACAAATTCAGTTTTACCCGATCCACTTGGACCAGAAATAAAAATATTAGAAGGATGTTTAAAAAACAAACTTCCGATATCTTGATTTGAGTCCAACTGGTGTGTAGAAAGGGCCATGTCTAACTGTGAAAAAATAACAAACACAGCTTTATTTATACTCTAATTTTAATGAACATGAACCAACAGTTTAATACATAATTAAAAAAAAACAGTTTAAAATATCAAAAAAACTGTACAATACATGTTTATCAGACACAACTCAGTACCACTCTCCCGCTCTCCGAGGCACGTCTATAGTAATACTAGAATAGACGTGCCGGAGAAGAGAGAGAGGCAGGTCATGCAAGTGATATCTTGAGATAGTGTATAGTGTATGATGGAAATTCTATAATGGAATTTATAAATTATATGGTGGACAGCTCAGTACATGTTTATTAGAAATAATACATGATCATCAGAACTACTCTATGCCAAATACCCATAAGGAACAGTATATCCATCTCCAACAATGACACGTTTAGTATAAGTGAACCGATAAGTCTTGGATTGCAATTCAGTAGCCACAGTCTTGTCTTTATGTTTTCTGATCCGATGGTAGTTGACAGTTTCTCTGAAGTCTTTAGATTCTCCCTTCACCCAGTTGAGCATACGATCAAAGTGAATGACTTGAGATGTATTGTAATCTAAAGTGAGTCCTTTCACTTTGCAAGTTGATTTCCTCTTTCCATCTTTGTCTACAAATTCATACCCATAGTTCTTTGGTCCCATGCCTACAAATTTCACAATTCTAGCATTGGGCACTTCATCTGTCCATTCTCCAAGTCTATTGTTGACAATAGTAGGGTTCCATAAATGGGGTTTGTGATGATAAATGATAGAGTCTGTATCAAAGTAGAGTACACGTTCATTCAGCTTTTCCAAGATTCCATAGAGCTTCAATCTGGCTTGAGCAGTGACGAAGGCTGCAACAATCACATTACTGCAAGCATGCGGCTCCACACTAGATTCTGTATCGTCCCAGTTGACCAGTAGAAGATTTTCTCTGCAAATGTCCACATTCTTGACAATCTTGTTTGGATTCGTCACCAGATCAAAGAACTTGGAAGGTTCTGAGATATATTCTGTTTTGGTCATATTCTCTCTCTGTGCCAATTTTCCCCAGAGACTGTTTAACATGATCTTGGCAATAGCTCTCATTCCTTTATTCTTCTCAACATTCTCCAATCTGATTCCTTCAGCTTCAAAATAATCTTGCTTGAACTCGATCTTATCTTGCTCAGTCATGCACCAATCAGGATATCCACTTGATTCTTGTTTGATTCTCAGAAAAGTATCGATATAGCCAGCAAAAATCCCTCCTTCTCCAGATGCTTTATCATATTGAGTTGTCTCTGAGAAATGCCAGACTTCATACACGTCCAATAATTTGTAACCCCTGTCCAAAGCCTCAAACAATTCGATGGTAACCCAAGTCCCTGTAAAACTTCTATCTTCTTCCTGTAAATGAGTACATCTCATATGAGGATCTGTCTTTTCAGCACAACTTCTACACAATGGAAACATCAATTTCTGACTGCATTTCTGAGGAAGTACTGGATGGTACAAATTGGTGGGTGGTAACACTTTACACTTGATCAATCCACAGTACTGTCTGATATTGTCTTTGTCAATATTCTCTTGAGAATAGATGGTGGGATGTCCAAGTGGAAACAGTCCATACTTGCAAATAGTTGGATAGAGTGAACACACATCGATGTACTTGATTTCTTCACTGGAGGATTCATCGATTTCCTGATAGAGTTTGGTCGAGTTAGTTCTTCCACCAAATAAAGCATCTCTTGGTCTCAAAGGGTCTAAGTTTGTAAATTCTGAGTCCACCAAAGATCTAAAGTCTGGATCTTCCTTGTATCTCTTGTCATAGTCACATTCCCAAAACTCCACCACCTGATATCCAGCTTTTCTTAACTCTTCACTCTTGCCAATAGTCAAAATATACAACTGATGCATGGTCAAACACTGATGATGTTGAACTCTGTTTCTGTCTGGAAAATGAGTAGGGCATCCATGCCAGTAACATCCATAGAATTCAAATACAGTTCGAGATTCTTCATGGTAGCCATCCACATAATGTCCATTGATTCTCTGCTCACCACCATTCAATGCATGTTTGATCTCAATACCACGTGTCTTAGCTTCACTTTGAATCCATCTTACAGCTTTGATAGAGTAGTTCTTTTGATTAGGATACCCTTCAGGTGGGATGATGGCAATACTGTTTTCAGGCATATGATTTTTTCTCCATACTTTTGAACAAGCTTGAGCGATAGTGCAAGCTTCAGACAAAGGATCGAGTCCACTAATGTTGATCAATTCTCGTCTGAAACAAGCACATCCTCGTCTTAGAATATCAACATCACTACGACAGTATTCTTCCATCTCCCTTCTGAAGTCAAATATAGCACCACTCTCAATTTTCCCTTTATGCCAAGCTAAAAATACCTCACGATCCTTGACAGACATCTGACCAGGATTGTACATGTCCACAGGAAAGTAAGGTCCCACATACTTTTGGTTTGCCAGTGTATTTGCAAGATGAGGAAAGTAACCTTTCTTCATCTCTGTCAAGCCAAAAGTATCTGGGAAATTAGCCAGTCTCATATGCAAAAACTGATAAGAATCAAGGAATGTAACACGTCCTACTTTCATTCTAAGTATAGTATTTCCATTCATGATCACTTCAGGTTTCACTGTACCATATTCTAAGATATAGTGTAAGATGAACTGACCATCATATCCTCCAAAATTGTGTGCAATACATGTCACTCCTTTATTCTCATCTCCTAAAATCCAATTGCAAAATTGTGGTAAAGTGTCTATGCCTTCAAAGATAAATTCTCTCAGGCCTGTTTGTGTCGAACAAGTTGGACAAAATGTATCTATAGGCAAATCCATGCAATCATCACAAGCTTTATGAGCAACACAGAAATTCACCTGATGTGTACCAGTTTCTTGATTTGACTCGAAATCAAAGAAGATGAAACGAGATTTCTTAGGTTGAGAAACCTCTTCTTCTCCTTCATTTTCAGTCAACTCAGATTTACATTCATAACTTTGAATATAGCATTGATGATTGGGTCCAACAATTTCTTTACAATTCCTACATTTTCTCTGTCCTGGACATACATGATTTTTCTTATTGCCCACAATCCTAAAACCACATTTACCACAATTATACACAAGATGACAAATAGATTTATGCTGCTTAGATTTCATTGCCTTATGCTTAGCAAAACAGTCTCTACTACGAAAAGTCCTTTTACAGTCCATACAGCGTATCTTTTCACCATGAATACAAGGAATGTCACTATAGCAATCTTCACATCCATCAGCACATCTATGGGCACCTCTGTTTGTATATCCAACATCACAATACTCGCAGTAATAGCTAGCACCAAGAAATCCTGTCACCTTGGTAATCGCATCATAGTGATCTACTCCATTAAAGTAGATATGGATCACCTTCGTCTCAGGTTTCTTCTTGAATTGAAGTGGGAATATTAGTCCATCTTTAGGATACTGAGAATGGACTTTGATCAAGTACTTGGGAGCAAGTACAGATTGGATCTTCTTGTATTCCTCAATACCACAAGGCTTGGTATGAGGAATCTTGGCTTGATCCAATAACTTCATCGCTTCTCTGGTCTGCACAGGTCGATCTGATCTTCTCATATGATTCCAACTCTTCTTCCAAGTTTCTGAATCATCTTGATCAGCATTGCATTTCGCCACCACCACAGCTCTCGCCATACACATCACATCGTTGGTATTGTTGATCTGGATAATACTTCTTTTGTTGATACTCATATTTTCTGACTCAAAATAAAGTCCAGCATGTAATGGTTTACGTCCGCTGCCTACTGGAAGTCTCACCACTGTGACTTGAATAGTCATCTGTCCATCATTGATGCGAAAATTCTCATTGGACTGGAGCACTTTCATAATCTCTTCTAACACAGCTTCTCCAGTCATAGCTGAGACATCTCTCCATGTCACAAAGACACCCAGTTTCAATCCAGGATGAAGAATAGTCATACGCATCTTGTCATTGGACTCCATCTGGCATCTTTCTTTGATGTCTTCAACCAGCCGATCAAACAATCTTTATATGAACTGATATGGCGAAACATTGTCAGGGAAAGTCTTGATGTTGAGTTGAAATTCTTTCCCTTGAGCTCGAAATAATCTAGACTTCTTCTCGTTGACTGCCTTGATAGTGAAATAAGAAGTCAAATCTTCATCATCTTCATCGTCTGAATACATAGTCATAGCTCTTCTTTTCCTTGGTGGTGGTCTAATATCATCTTCATCATCTGAGCTCTCTGTGTCTGAATAATCCACCAATTTCGGTTTAGGCTCTTCATCATCAGAAGTGGGTGGGGTATTATCTCTCTGTCGTTTAACCATCTTGACTGTTCGAAGTTTAGTAGTGAAATGAGGCTGCAATGGGAATGTGAGCTCAATTTATACTGGAAAAACCCAGATTTTTTCTGAAATCAACAGCACCCTATAAAAGCTTAGAACAATTGCTATCTTATCACATTAGAAATAATTCATTTGCAGGTAACACATAAAGAGAGCAAATCAGTTATGGCATATCAACTACCGGCAGAAATACAACATATGATATGGACTTATTCGATGTACAATTCAGCTAAAGGGTTAGGATTCAGGAAGCAAATTCAAGAAGGATGGTTTAAACTTAGGTTGAGACGTTTGTCAAATGCTTTAGAGACTAAATCTCAGGACATCTATCACCAAGAACTAGGCCAACTACTTCTAAGCATGGACGAATTACTAAATCTTCCTGGCGAGATGCGCTTAAGATTTCATACGGAGATGCTCAAGATACATTACTCCAAATTTCACAGTATTGATAAAGCTCGTGTTTGGGTTGTAAGGATGAAAAATTTGACAATGGATAAACTTTACTCTATTCGTACTCATGACACAGATATCAAGTATTTTTTGAATGGAATTATCTATGACAGTAATAAGTTTTATGGATGTTTGTACTTAAAAGAAGAAGCTCCTAAACACCAGGTCCAATGGTTATTGTCTGCATGGAATACTGAAGATGTATCTTTATCTGTGGCATCTTTAACAGCTGCAGGGATTAACCACTTTATAACCAGTGAACTGATTAGGTATATAAACAGACCAGATTCATATAACGTTGCCATTGGACATTATACTCCAAGACAGATAGAACCACAAATTATTTTGAAGTTTCCAAGTCGTGAATCTGATTATCTGCTGAATAACTGAATATGTATACGATCACCAAAAGTCTACCCGTGTGCTTAGATCAAATTTTACATTTTGATGTCTACAAAATAACTTTGGACCACATCTTATCATTAGAACCATCCAGTGCCGAGTTTTTGAAAACGAGAGCAGGAATCAAGAACTGGTTAAACCGATTTGAGACATTTGATACATTCAGATTTTGGACTAAACGTAATGCTAGAGAGATGTTGAGAATCATTGATGACACTCCTGTCACCTATATGGATTGGGTAACTTATGTGGCAAACAGCGAAAGTGTGATTTCTCACATCGAAGCAGTATTGAAAGAAATTCAACAAGCCTCAGAAGAAGAAGATATGGATTATGAAGATCTCATTTCAAACATAGATAGCTTGATCACGATATAAAAAGAATGATCAAGTCATTTTGATCATCATATCTGAGCTCAACATCATGGAAGAAGCAAGAGAGAAGAAATATTTGGAAATTCCACTTTCCAAGATATTGAAGTTCAGACCTTATAGAAGATTATTGTTCTGCATTTACATCTTGTTTTCTCATGATGAGATCACTTTGGAAGAGATTCAACAGAAACTCAATAGTCCTGAAACTTTTGAAGATTTCAAGAGACTTTGGTGGATCAGTATCAGTTATTTGATGGAAAAAGAGACACTGATCACATTTGAGAATTGGAAAAGATGTGTCGCTGACAATCCTAGTGTGATCGAATTTCTCTACAATCATAGAAGAGACAAAACTATTTCTGGACTATAAATAGGTGGACAGCAGTGAGAGAGAATCATTTCACTTCTGACTTTCAAAGAGTAAAGATGGCAAACAGTAGAGATCCAAGGATGGCTAAAGTCTATGATAAGAAGAGCATCTACTATCATTGTGTATCATTGAAGAAACTTTTATCTCAAGAGGAACAAGCTTTGATGCAGCCATTAGAAGATAGTTTGAGACAACAAGACAAGTTGAGACCACCTTATGGAGAATGTCACCATTGTCATGATACGGGACATTGGATTGGAGATTGTGCAGAGGCTAAGAAATTAAGAGAACAACAGATGTCTACCGATAAGAAGAAGCCTGCATATGGACAATGTTTTATCTGTGGACTTACAGATCATTGGGCTCCAAATTGTCCTAAGAGAGAAGAGGATTTTACATCTCAACAGTCTTCTATATCTACAGAGAAGCAACAGTCTTCAGTATCTACAGTGAAGCCTTCAAGGAAACGAAAGGCTCCTGAACCAGATATATCTGATATCAGTCCTAAGAGAAGACGCTTGGATACTCGTTCGACAGCTATCCGTACAAAGACAGGGAAGAAGCCATATTGTTTCATTTGTAAATCAGACTCTCACTCACCTCGATCCTGTACAGAGATGGTGGCGGAGAACTGGGATAAACCAATTTCTAGTGATGAACCAGACAGTGACTCTATAGTGCATATTCATTAAAGACTGGACTTAAAGGATTTATAGTGATGATCAGTTCTGTTTTTAAGATAGTGTAAGTTGTAAATAAAATTACGGTGTTGAATTTGTGTTTGTTTTTTATTTATGTGGTTATTCTTTAACGAAACTAATTGAGTAGCCCTAAAAAGGACTGTTTGTTTTAAAGTCTCCTAAGTAACAAAATATTTCTTACTTAGAAGATTTTAAAATAGGTTGAACAATGGCTACAGGTTTTCTGGAACCAATCCCTCTACGAGCAAGAAATTGCTCTAATCCCAACTTATTTTGCTGCCTCTCCACCTCTTTCCAATCTTTTCGCTGCAAAGCAGCACACAACTTAGTCAAACTGAATTTTTCAAAGAACTTCATTTTTTAAGAGAGGCACAAAGTACGTTGGGTTATATAGTTGGATAAGTGGATTGACCTATATTCTACTCCTACGCTAGAGAGAGCAACTTTAATTTGATTGGTCCATTTAAAGATCACGCCATAATCACCCCATTACTGTGAACATGGTTAGGAAATACTACAATCACACATATCTTAGGCATAGCCTTACATACAAAACTAAGTGCAACATATTAAGTTATTCTTTCTTGAAGAAATGGGTGGCCCTGAAAAGGGCCGGTTTGGTGGTTATATTACCACAAAGGCAAAAATTTAGGAGCAGGGGCATCTACTGGGGCGGCCACCACAGGCAGGGCATCGCACAGCCCACTGTTCTACAGTTATAGTTCTTCTCACTGGTATGTAGAAGGGTGGATGGTCTGCTTCCGCATCCCAATCCTCAGAAGGTTGAGGTGTGGGGGAAGAATTATCCCCCCAATCTTCCTCCTCGTCACTGATAGTTTCCACCTTCACTTCCATTTTCGCATCATTAATCAAATTTTCGACCCTCCGACTCATCTCCAACATCTTTTGATGATTCTCAATCATTTGTAATAGAACTTCACCCGTATCCTTCACAGCATTCACTGTCTCCAGTAGCCTTCTAGTAGCATCAACCATAGTCTTGCCCTGCTCCTCCAAATCCTCCAAACGCGAATCCAAATTGCAAGCCATTTTGTTGTTGTTGTGTAACACAAGAACAGAATGAAGAATTTGAGATTTGAAACGAGCTTTTATAGTTTTCGAAGGGATTGACCTACATTGAACTCCTACGCTAGAGAGAGCAACAATACACTGATTGGTCAGTTCATTTATTTTCACCCAATCAGAGTTGACTTGATTTCTTGAAACGCGGGAACTTTAAACTAGGTCAATCCGCTTGACAAGTATAAAAGGCTTGAACACACTACACTTTCACCATTCATAATCATGGAGCCATCACTGACAATAGATGATATGATCAACAATCCTGACCTTTTGCTATCAGCAGTGAATGAGACATTTGCTAGCGATACGTCACAACAGTATTATACGCCACAAACACCCTCAGCGTATATGCCTCAACCTGTTCAACAGATGCTGCAAAAACAACAGTCAAAGACTCAAGTCATTGAAGTCTTACTCAAAGAACTAAATGAGTTAAGATCTAGAGTGAAGAACTTAGAAGAACTGTCTCAGCAACGTGCACAGCAGCAACCTTTAGAGATGCCATCCATCCAGATTCCCATTAGACTTGACATTACGACAAATGATCAAGACACCAGTCAAAACATAGGAGTTGGAAAAGCAACTAAGAAAATTAGAATTACTAAGAGGAAATGCTAAAAATCACCTAGACAATCAACAAACAGCCCTTTTCAGGGCTACCACTTCCCTAGAAAGAATACCACTAAACTTGCTAAATAATATACACTAGTGAATGCTACAGAGTGATGCCTCTAGGAGTTGAGGTCTTGATTGACCAAGAGACTCTAAGACGCATGGTACTTAGTAACCTTGACTATAACACATATTAACACTACAGAGTGATTAAGGTCTTGATTGAGCAAGAAAAATTGCATAAATTAACAACATAGAACTCAATTTTTCACATGATATATTTTATTTAAAAAAGTTAAAACTTGTTTTTTTAAAAAAGTCATACTTGTTTTTGTGACATTATCAGAATCTTATATACGTAATACATTACGTCATCGATTTTTATAAACCACTTCCACTTCTCCGAAAATCTAAAAATAGATTTTCCGGGAAATTGGAAAAGCGCGTGACATTCTGACGTCATCACAATGACTGGTACCCGATTCCAATATATGTTATATACTATTATTGATTTTTTTTGCACTGGTTCCCTGGCTCCCTCTCCCACTCTCCCGCGCTACGCGGCACGTCTATAGTAATACTAGAATAGACGTGCCGGAGAAGAGAGAGAGACTATATAAAAAATGAACCAGTAATTTATCACAACTGCACTTTTCTCGCAAAATAAACTATCTAATAATACTCAACGTATGACAGACCAGAAAAAAACTATCACAATCACAGATCAGCCTGCGCTTTTTGAGCAAAAATAAACTAAGTTATTTTCAATAGTCCAGAAAACTATTACAATCACAGATCAGCCAGCGCTTTTGAGCAAAAATAAACTAAGTTATTTTCAATAGTCCAGAAAACTATTACAATCACAGATCAGCCAGCGCTTTTGCGCAAAATAAACTAAGTTATTTTCAATAGTCCAGAAAACTATTACAATCACAGATCAGCAAGCGCTTTTGCGCAAAATAAACTAATTTATTTTCAACAGCCCAGCAAACTATCACAATCACAGATCAGCCAGCGCTTTTGCGCAAAATAAACTAAGTTAATCTCAACAGCCCAGCAAACTATCACAATCACAGATCAGCCAGCGCTTTTGCGCAAAATAAACTAAGTTAATCTCAACAGCCCAGCAAACTATCACAATCACAGATCAGCCAGCGCTTTTGCGCAAAATAAACTAAGTTATTTTCAATAGTCCAGAAAACTATCACAATCATAGGCCCAACCAAAATACCCCTAAAATAAACTAAGTTATTCACAGCTAGTCACTCAAGCTTACCAGGATAGGCATCTATGGGTACGCCGAATTTTTTTAGCCTGAAAAATTCTAAGTTCTTTTCAGGCTAAAAATTCGGCGTACCCATAGTGCCATCCATTACTACTCATGTCTGTGTACATATTAACAATCAATCTGCAGAAGTTTTTCAACTCCGGAGTTATACAATTTGTAGAATAGCCCGTCGTGCCATACGCAGTCAAATGCCTTTTTTACGTCAAGAAAGCATTGTAGAGCCACAAAATGCTCCATACACAATATGCTCTCTCGAGGTGCATATTGTGTACCCTGCATACACAATATGCTCCCCCTTAAATCGGGAGCATATTGTGTAGGACATGTATCATACCTACACAATATGCTCCCTAGCTGAGGAGCGCAGTCGTGGTAGAGTGCTTGACCCGATATCGATGGGTTGCGGGTTCGAGCCTCACCTGAAGCACTGCGTTGTGTTCTTGAACATGACACTAAATATCCTGTGCTCAGTACTGGTTTCCCCCCCGATGAAGTCGGAGGGATATTGTTTTGGCGTCGGCCGTCTATGCACCCGTCTGTCTGTCCACCTGTCCTTCCAGAAACATACCTAAGTACCTATTAGTCAGATTTGGTGCATTCTCTGCATGAATGGATAGTACCATGGACAGTCCCAAGTGCGGATCCAGAGGGGAGGGGGCAGGGGGTCCGGACCTCCCCCGGAAAATCACAAGTTATATATTTTCTATAGGAATAAGCAATTGGAACCCCCGCCCCATACCCGGAAAAATTGGACCCCCTGGAAAATGTTGGACCCCCTCGGGAACCTTGAAAAATGATAGTTTTCTTTGAAATTAACCATTTGCGACTGTAAAATAAGCTGAGGACTAAAATCAGAGCTTTTTGTCAGATTGACCTGGACCCCCCACCCCCCTGACGAAAATTCCTGGATCCGCGCATGACAGTTCTATATCGTATAAGTTTCGTCAAGATCAGCTGATAAACTCATTATTGCTATGGCACTTATAATGCAAAAGTTGTAATGGCTTTCTTAGAGTAATGATCTAAACATTTCCCCAAAGCTATTATGTATAAAAAGCCTGTAGATAAGTATGACGGTGTAAAATGTAAAAATAAATACCCCGCCCACTTGAATCTTTAGGCAGGGTCAAAGGTCAAATACATTAATTTGGCAATGACTTAGTCTATTTTCAATATTATTACCGAAACTTTGTATGCAGACAGATAAAAAAACAACAATAGATATGAAATATATCAGACTGGATATTTGATTTGATGCCTGGGTCCGATCCCCTGGGTAGATTTAGGGGATGGGGCGAGTCCAAAATGAAACTTATTCTGAATATTGTCATGCTGCATATAAAATTAAGGGAACAGCACATGACAGCAACATGATAGCAATTATTTAGCACGCAGAGACACCATTGACCACTGAGGAAGGGGGTCAAAAGGTCAACGCATTTTAACCTTGAAATTAGTCATGTTTCGTAGAGCACCTTGAAAACAAGCATTCTGTCCTTACATACACCCTAACACCTTGGGTAGTGGCAAAAGGTCAAATATTCATTTATTGAATATGGTCATGTTGCGTATCAAATAGAAGGGACTTACGCATGCAGCAACATGGTAGCAAGTATTGTTCCAGAAGACACACCGCGACTTCGGGGTGGGTCAAAAGATAAAACATTTTTTTTTCTGAAATCAATCATGTTGAAGATCAGAATAGAGTGTATAGCACACTGAAAGTACAAATGTCCAAGATCACCCACACTAGATCAAATTAAAGGGGGGGGTTTAGATTTACTTTAAGGTGGCCAATCACGTGGTCTGACTGATTGGGTTCACGGACTGCACAAACCAGTTATCGGACATCAAAAGTAAAAAAAATCTGCTGTTGTGCGTTATATGCTCGCAGCATATTGTGTACCTTACCTACATAATTTGCTTACATTATCATACTACCAAGGTAGCATATTGTGTACCTTACCTACACAATATGCTCCAATTATCATAATACCACCAAGGTAGCATATTGTGTACCTTACCTACACAATATGCTCCGAATATCATAATTCTACTGAGGTAGCATATTGTGTACCTTACCTACACAATATGCTCCAATTATCATAATACTACCAAGGTAGCATATTGTGTACCTAACCTACACAATATGCTCCCATTATCAAGATACTACCAAGGTAGCATATTGTGTACCTAACCAACACAATATGCTCACATTACCAAAATGCTACCAAGGTAGCATATTGTGTACCTTACCTACACAATATGCTCCGATTATCATATAACCACCCAATTATCATACTACCAAAGTAGCATATTGTGTACCCTACCTACACAATATGCTCCAATTATAATAATAGTACAAAGGTAGCATATTGTGTGCCTTACCTACACAATATATGCTCCCATTATCATAATGCAACCGAGGTAGCATATTGTGTACCTTACCTACACAATATGCTCCCATTAACATAATACTACTAAGGTAGCATATTGTCTACCTTACCTACACAATATGCTCCGAGTATCATAATACTACTGAGGTAGCATATTGTGGACCTTACATACACAATATGCTCCAATTATCATAATACTACTAAGAGAGCATATTGTGTACCTTACCTACACAATATGCTCCCATTATCAAGATACTACCAAAGAAGCATATTGTGTACCCTACCTACACAATAAGCTCCAATTATAATAATAGTACAAAGGTAGCGTATTGTGTGCCTTACCTACACAATATGCTCCAAATATCATAATACTACTGAGGTAACATATTGTGTACCTTACCTACCCAATATGCTCCCATTATCATAATGCGACCGAGGTAGCAAATTGTGTACCTTACCTACACAATATGCTCCCATTTTCATAATACCACCAAGGTAGCATATTGTGTACCTTAACTACACAATATGCTCCGAATATCATAATACTACTGAGGTAGCATATTGTGTACCTTACCTACATAATATGCTCCCATTATCATTTTACCACCAAGGTAGCATATTGTGTACCTTACCTACACAATATGCTCCCATTATCATAATACTTCTGAGGTAGCATATTGTGTACCTTACCTACACAATATGCTCCAATTATGATACTACTACTGAGCTAGCATATTGTATACCTTATAAACACAATATGCTCCCATTATCATAATACCACCAATGTAGCATATTGTGTACCTTACCTATACAATATGCTCCCATTATCATAATACTACTGAGGTAGCATATTGTGTACCTTACCTACACAATATGCTCCAATTATCATAATACTACCGAGGTAGCATATTGTGTACCTTACCTACACATTATGCTCCAATTATCATGATACCACCAAGGTAGCATATTGTGTACTTTAACTACACAATATGCTCCGAATATCATAATACTACTGAGGTAGCATATTGTGTACCTTACCTACACAATATGCTCCAATTATAATAATAGTACTATGGTATTGTGTACCTTACCTACACAATATGCTCCGAATATCATAATACTACTGAGGTAGCATATTGTGTACCTTACCTACACAATATGCTCCAATTATCATAATATTAACGAGGTAGCTTATTGTGTACCTTACCTACACAATATGCTCCCATTATCATAATACCACCAAGATAGCATATTGTGTAACTTAACTACACAATATGCTCCAAATATCATAATACTACTGAGGTAGCATATTGTGTACCTTACCTACACAATATGCTCCCATTATAATAATAGTACTGAGGTAGCATATTGTGTACCTTACCTACACAATATGCTCCAATTATCATAATACTACCGAGGTAGCATATTGTGTACCTTACCTACACATTATGCTCCAATTATCATGATACCACCAAGGTAGCATATTGTGTACTTTAACTTCACAATATGCTCCGAATATCATAATACTACTGAGGTAGCATATTGTGTACCTTACCTACACAATATGCTCCAATTATAATAATAGTACTATGGTATTGTGTACCTTACCTACACAATATGCTCCGAATATCATAATACTACTGAGGTAGCATATTGTGTACCTTACCTACACAATATGCTCCAATTATCATAATATTAACGAGGTAGCTTATTGTGTACCTTACCTACACAATATGCTCCCATTATCATAATACCACCAAGATAGCATATTGTGTAACTTAACTACACAATATGCTCCAAATATCATAATACTACTGAGGTAGCATATTGTGTACCTTACCTACACAATATGCTCCCATTATAATAATAGTACTGAGGTAGCATAGTGTGTGCCTTAACTACACAATATGCTCCAAATATCATAATACTACTGAGGTAACATATTGTGTACTTTACCTACACAATATGCCCCCATTATCATAATGCAACCGAGGAAGCATATTGTGTACCTTACCTACACAATATGCCCCCATTATCATAATACAACTGAGGTAGCATAGTGTCTACCTTACCTACACAATATGCCCTGAATAGCATAAAACTACTGAGGTAGCATATTGTGTACCTTACCTACACAATATGCTCCGAATATCATAATACTACTTCGGTAGCATATTGTGTACCTTACCTACACAATATGCTCCAACTATCATAATACTACCGAGGTAACATATTGTGTACCTTACCTACACAATATGCTCCCATTATCATAATACCACCAAGGTAGCATATTGTGTACCTTAACTACACAATAAGCTCCCATTATCAAGATATTATCAAGGTAGCATATTGTGAACCTAACCTACATAATATGCTCAGATTACCAAAATGCTACCAAGGTAGCATATTGTGTACCTTACCTACACAATAAGCTCCGATTATCATATTAATACCCCATTATCATACTACCAAAGTAGCATATTGTGTACCCTACCTACACAATATGCTCCAAAGATAATAATAGTACTGAGGTAGCATTATGTGTGCCTTACCTACACAGTATGCTCCAAAAACTATAATAATACTGAGGAAACATGTTGTGTACCTTACCAACCTAATATGCTCCCATTATCATAATACCACCAAGGTAGCATATTG
Source organism: Loripinus fragilis (assembly GCA_964019695.1). Taxonomy (NCBI): domain Eukaryota; kingdom Metazoa; phylum Mollusca; class Bivalvia; order Lucinida; family Lucinidae; genus Loripinus; species Loripinus fragilis. Next base: position 81,386,047 of record OZ026518.1, read on the forward strand.
TGTATCATGATAATGGGAGCATATTTTGTAGGTAAGGTACACAATATACTACCTCTGTAGTATTATGATAATTGGAGCATATTGTAGAGGTAAGGTCCACAATATGCTACCTCAGAAGTATTATTATATTCGGAGCATATTGTGTAGATAAGGTACACAATATGCTACCTTGGTGGTATTATGATAATGGGAGCATATTGTGTAGGTAAGGTACACAATATGCAACCTCAGTAGTATGATGATAATGGGAGCATATTGTGTAGGTAATGTTCACAATATGCTACCTCAGTAGTATTATGTTAATGGGAGCTTATTGTGTAGGTAAGGTACACAATATGCTACCTCGGTTGCATTATGATAATGGGAGCATATTGTGTAGGTAAGGTACATAATATATTACCTCAGTAGTATTATGATATTCGGAGCATATTGTGTAGGTAAGGTACACAATATGCTACCTTGGTGGTATTGTGATAATGGGAGCATATTGTGTAGGTAAAGAACACAAGATGCTACCTCAGTAGTATGATGATATTTGGAGCACATTGTGTAGGTAAGGTACACAATATGCTACCTCGGTAGTATTATGATAATTGAGCATATTGTGTAGGTGAGGTACACAATATGCTACCTCGGTAGTATTATGATAATGGGAGCATAATTTGTAGGTAAGATACACAATATGCTACCTCAGTAGTATTATGATATTCGGAGCATATTGTGTAGGTAAGGTACTCAATATGCTACCTTGGTTGTATTATGATAATGGGAGCATATTGTGTAGGTAAGGTACACAATATGCTACCTCGGTAGTATGATGATAATGGGAGCATATTGTGTAGGTAAGGTTAACAATATGCTACCTCAGTAGTATTATGATAATGGGAGCATTTTGTGTAGGTAAGGTACACAATATGCTACCTCGGGTGCATTATGATAATGGGAGCATATTGTGTAGGTAAGGTACACAATATGCTACCTCAGTAGTATGATGATAACGGGAGCATATTGTGTAGGTAAGATACACAATATGCTAACTCGGTTGCATTATGATAATGGGAGCATATTGTGTAGGTAAGGTACACAACATGTTACCTCAGTATTATTATAGTATTTGGAGCATACTGTGTAGGTAAGGCACACAATATGCTACCTTAGTACTATTATTATCTATGGAGCATATTGTGTAGGTAGGGTACACAATATGCTACCTTGGTAGTATGATAATGGGGTAGAAATATGATAATTGGAGCATATTGTGTAGGTAAGGTACACAATATGCTACCTCAGTAGTATTATGATACTCGGAGCATATTGTGTAGTTAAGGTACACAATATGCTACCTTGGTGGTATTATGATAATGGGAGCATATTGTGTAGGTAAGGTACACAATATGCTACCTCGGTAGTATTATGGTAATTGGAGCATATTGTGTAGGTAAGGTACACAATATGCTACCCCAGTAGTATTATGATATTCGGAGCATATTGTGTAGGTAAGATACAGGTGGTATTTGATAATGGGAGCATATTGTATAGGTAAGGTACAAAATATGCTACCTCAGTAGTATTATGATAATTGGAACATATTGTGTAGGTATGGCACACAATATACTACCTCAGTAGTAATATGATAATTGGAGCATATTGTGTAGGTAAGGTACATAATATGCTACCTCAGTAGTATTACGATATTCGGAGCATATTGTGTAGGTAAGGTACACAATATGCTACCTTGGTGGTATTATGACAATCGGAGCATATTGTGTAGGTAAGGTACACAATATGCTACCTCGGTAGTATTATGATAATTGGAGCATATTGTGTAGGTTAGGTACACAATATGCTACCACAGTAGTATTATGATATTCGGAGCATATTGTGTAGGTAAGGTACACAATATGCTACCTCAGTACAATTATTATAATTGGAGCATATTGTGTAGGTAAGGTACACAATATGCTACATCAGTAGTATTATGATAATGGGAGCATATTGTGTAGGTAAGGTACACAATATGCTACCTTGGTGGTATTATGATAATGGGAGCATATTGTGTAGGTAAGGTACACAATATGCTACCTCAGTAGTATTATGGTAATTGGAGCATATTGTGTAGGTAAGGTACACAATATGCTACCCCAGTAGTATTATGATATTCGGAGCATATTGTGTAGGTAAGGTACAGGTGGTATTTGATAATGGGAGCATATTGTGTAGGTAAGGTACACAATATGCTACCTCGGTAGTATTATGATAATTGGAGCATTTTTGTATGTATGGTACACAATATGCTACCTCGGTAGTATTATGATAATTGGAGCATATTGTGTAGGTATGGCACACAATATGCTACCTCAGTAGTAATATGATAATTGGAGCATATTGTGTATGCTAGGTACAAAATACGCTTCCTTAGTAGTTTTATTTTATTGGAAGCTGATTGTGTAGGTACGGTTCAGTAAGTGAACTTAGGTAGAATCATTGTGATGGTATACCATTCAAAGTTAGATAACGCTATATGTTAAGAATTTGTAGAGCAAGAAACTACTGCGCCGAAGGATATGAAGTAAGTACATACAATAAATCATCACCATAAAACTGTCAGTAGCAAGCAAATTGTCAAATACATTATTCAAGTTTACTCAGTATTAGTTCTGATCATAATCTTAAACATACATACAATAAATGATTCGTCACCTTTATAATGAATCGTCTCATATCTTTGCGAGCGCCAGCTTACTAGTAAGTGTCAGTGCAGAACATTGTATGTTTCTGTGGTCAATACCTTAATTAACCGCGTTCAGAAAGTCTCTATTCCCATGTTAGCCCCATGCCTTCCAACATGTTTCAGTATAACCTGAAATACATGTATGGTTTGGAGAGCTATGCCTTTTGAAAAAAAACAAAATAGTTACCATGGGAGCCAAATTGGATATCAGAATCGGAATGGTTCAAGCAATTCTGAATGTCCATGTTGCCCCTATACCTCAAACCAAGTTTAGATTCAATCTGACGTAGGGATGGGAAAAGATGGTCTTTGAAGGATATCAAGATGGCTACATATTATATATTCCAATGGAACAGGTATAGCATTTATGAATGGTGTCCTCGACTCATACAGGTTCATTACATTTCTACATTTAACCCCCGGCGTTTCCCCATTTTTCCTTACTACGGTTCCCAAAGGTTGATTTCATGTCGGGAAAGAAGCCAAATTTGGAGACAATGTCTCCAAAATGTTGTTGATGGGGATTAAAGACCACTATAATACAATTATAATGCGGGCATGGCTTTAGACATAAGGTTCGTAAGATAGACAGATGGATGTCGAGAGGACAGTTAGAAAGAAAGGCAAATACCACGAGACATGTTTTCAAGAAGAGCATATTGTGTACCCTCGGACGACCACTGAAATAACATATGTATCGACCGTACACAATATGCTCCACTGGTAGCATATTGTGTATGCAGGGTACACAAAATGCTCCAGCGGAGCATATTGTGTATGCAGGGTACACAATATGCTACTAAAAGGATCATATTGTGTAGGGGAGCATTTTGTGGACCCACAAAGCATACATATAAGTTACTGCCATTCTCCTTGGCATATGAAATTGATTCGCGCAATAAGAACGAGGACATAAGGCATCCGATATTCTTTTGAAACCCACCCTGGAGAGGATGAATCGGGGGACTTAATGTATCAAACAGCTCTATCCTGGTAAGTACAATCCTTTCTAGCAGAAGACAACGTAATTGCCCTGTAATTGTCTGGGTCATCCCTCCTTTTATTCCCTCCCTTATACAAAGTTATTATAGTTCCCCTTTTCATTTCAACAGGGACAAGTGCAAGTTTTATCATTGCAGAAAACAATTTTGATAAGACTTCACACAGCTCCGAACCAGCAAATAATATATGCTCGTAATAAATGCCATCGTTGCCACAGGCTTTACCTCTATGCGCAAGCCTTAGAGCAGATTCTACCTCTTCGCTGCTTATTGTTATGGGACTTTGTTCATTTTCAAAGGCGTCATTATTGAGCCGCCTTACAGACTCACTCACTGTTCTTTTAAAAGGTTCATCAAACGCAGGGTTTTCTGATGGTTTGTATAGATTTGAAAAATAGCGCACCCATTCATCAGTTATTTCCCTTTCGCTGTATACATCCCTACCATCAAACTTAATGTGAGAACCAGGAGAAATTAAAGGTTTTTTCCGAGGACTATTGATATGATGCCAAAATAGACCACTGTCAACTTCTGCGAGTTCATCAATCACGTGAAATTGCTTCTTTAAAAAGTTCTCAGTCGCCTGCCGATGTTTACGCCTAAAGTTTCGTTTGGCTGTTTTATATGAGGAGTACGCCACATGATCGCGATCCCTCGGCTGGCCAGCTGTAAGCCAGGCTTTCCGCGCATTGGACATACCATTATGTAGAGCAGTTAGCTCTTCCGTCCAGTAAGGTTTGAGATACCGTTTGTATTGTTTTTTAGGAAAGCTACGGGCTGCACTGTCTTTGAGTGCACCAATCAAATCCATATATCCGTTGTCTACAGACGACTTTGTCTCAAAATTATTTTCGCATAATGAGTGAAATTTAGAGCAACGTGTTAAGTTATTTTTATAACAGTGAACAGGCTGCTCGTCAGCCTTTTTCCAATTAATATTAATGCTGGATTGCGGGGATTCTTGATCCGGAGCCCAGATCGGTAAACAGAATTTGGACACGACTGGCCGGTGGCGCGAGACATTTAGTGCATCATCCTTACAAATTTCAGTTGTGCTAACTAGCTGAAGATGCTCGATCGGAAACAATATATGGTCTATAAGGGTCTCGCACTTGTTATCATATGACACAAATGAGTTGCGGGCACCTGTGCAGAACCCTAAGGTATCTAATGAAACCATATTATAGACTTCGAGCTAAAAAAGGTCCTGCTCCCCCCCCCCCCCTAGGGAATTTTGCAGACATATCCTATTCGCCGTATGACAACGTATACCAACGTACAGTAGCGTGTTCATAACGTGTTTAAAACTTATCTCTAACGTATTCAGCGTACACCAACGTACTTGCTTAATTTCTCATACGTTGGTGCTAACGTACCTTTAACGTATGCACAACTTACCCGTTGCGTACATCTACATGTAACTTATGCCTAACGTACAAGCAATATGTCGGCATACGCTGAAGATTTTTTATGCAAGTACAAAATTTTGGGATCTATTCGCCGTATGACAACGTATACCAACGTACAGTAGCGTATTCGTAACGTGTTCAAAACTTATCTCTAACGTATTCAGCGTACACCAACGTACTTGCTTAATTTCTCATACGTCCGCATACGTTGGTGCTAACGTACCTTAACGTATGTATAACTTACCTGATGCGTACATCTAGCGTATGCCTAGCGTATAGAAGCAGTACGTTCGCATAAGCTGAAAATTTTTATGGATGCACACAATGTTGGACCTCTTGGCCGTATTTCAAAGTATACCACCGTACTATAGCGTATTCGTAACGTATTTAAAACTTATATCTAACGTACTCAGCGTATACCAACGTACTTGCTGAATTTTTCATACGTCGGCATACGTTGGTGCTATACGTCGTAGTGTGGCAGGGCCTTTAAATGTAAAATTGGAGAGACAGCTTTATGCTAATTCTGTACAATGGAAATAGAATCTATAAACCACTTTTTTTGGGGGGGGATGTAATTATGTACAACACTTCTGGACAAACCTGACCACGTTTTTGTTGAGACATAACATAACAATGCATTTCAGTTTAAAGTATGTTACAGTCGGTATCAAGGAAATAACACAGTGTGTAGAAACTCGGGTCAAGAATTTTATAATATTGCACATAAATATTTTTCTTATTTAAAAACAAATGCTCTCTCTCTCTCTCTCTCTCTCTCTCTTTGCTGGTACCAATATGCACCCTGTTGAGCTATTAATGTTAGCCAAACACGTACTATACCTTAAGTTCATTTTTTTACCAACCAGATCTTTTCCTTAAGCTCCCCTCTTTCCCTTCCCTTTCTCATAAATCGTTTCTGAAGCTAACTAAATACTCATATTTCATAGTATGACAACCTCATACATGTACTTGTGTACTTGTGTATTGTAAAATGTCGTGTGCTTGTATATGTTGTATGATGTTGTTTTTGAAATAAAAAAAATAATAACAAAATAAAAAAGAAAGAAAAAGAATCCATTATTCGTGGGAGATTGGGATAGAAATATCCGTCCCTCACGATCCCCGTTTGTCATCAGTCGGCAAGATTCGTGATGCCAATCGGTGATCCTAGGGACAGATTTTTTCTATCCTACCCTCACACTCATCTTTGATTCTTATAATCTTAGCAACCAGTGCAGTCCCAGCTTTATGTTGTCAAAGTACATGTTTATTGGTATATAGATAGAAATGGGCTAATGACCATAGGTTATTATCCTCTGCCTGGTTTGATTATTTCATTCTCAACGTCTTCTTTGATTACTGCAACATATGGGAATTATATGAATATAAAGTGTTATGTCACAGCTGTTTAGTAATTTCATTACCATTGATTTTAGTTTCATAAAACAAAATTAATGTTTTGTCTATCCTCCGAGTTCGTCTGAGATGAGGCGATCTTCTAAGGTGGCCATGGTGGCCATATTGGATGCTGTGACATCACAATCTAATTAAATCTGAACCTACCAGGTGCATAAAATTTCGGCTTGATATGACAAGCAGTCTAGGAACTAAATTTATAAAAAAAAATGACCACCGTGGTGGTCAAATTGATATCACTATTTAAGCAAATCTGAACCACCATACTGTATCAGCATATGAGTCGTGACATGAGATTTACAACAATGTGGTATGTGTGACCAGCAAAGCCTCAGACCAGCCTGCGCATACGCGCAGACTGATCAGAGGCTTTACTAGTCGCTTGAATATTCGATGACTTCAGCTACTGACTAAACAGTATTTGGAGTTTCTATGCTTTAAAAGAGGCTGCACAGGCTCGTCTTAGTCTACACTTGTCAAAATATCACATGTCGCGGCTAATATAAGGTTCAGCGTATTACGACAGCAGTCCTAAGGAAGACGTCGAAATCTATTTTAAAAATGACCGCCTAGGTGGCCATATTAGATTTCATCATTTAATCAAATCTGAAAATATCTGATGATCTACACGTTTCAGCTTAAACCTAGGAAAATGGATTTTAAAAAAAGTTTCGAGATTGCTGTCTTGGTGGCCCTATATGGTTATATTGGTGTAAATAGATATTCTAATGCACTTCTTTTGTAAAGCGGCGTCTGATTGGATAAAGTCAAAAATTTGCGACGCGATATACTGTCAGAAATAATTTGACGTCATTAATTACGTCACATTTCATGGGTGATGGTTGGCTTTATGCGGCTTACAACACAGACACTTGGGGTCAGTAGAGAAAAACAAGCCCCCCCCCCCCCCCCCCAACCTTCATCCCCCATTAACTTTTGCATTCTTGCATTTTTTCATTTAAAATATGATATTTTGTATGCTTGAAGTTATACAGGTGTTAGAAAAAATGACCTAGAACATATGGAAAACATTTGAAAAAAATGCATATTGCTCACAATGATAGAAAAAACACAAGATAAACAACTTCGGCTTTGCAATTTCGAACCCCCATCGCCGTCAAAAGTGCAATGCACTCTTAATACTAAACAAACACACAAAACTCTTTCACCGATCAATTCTATATACATTTATCTACTTCCCGATATAGGTAGCTTTCTCTAAGTCTATCGCTTACCTGCTAAATATGACGAACAAAATCAAAACAAACAATTTCAACCATTATTCACAACTTCTTGGCACGCTAAAAGTACTGGTTTCCTGCTTTAAATTGCGTCTCGTTGAGGCCGGTAAAAAAATAATAACGCTAAGTGGGTTAAAGTACTTCCCCTTTGAAGATCTTTGAAGACTGGTTCTCGTTTTCAAACAAAGCAAACTACCAAAACGAGAACCAGTCTTCAAAGATCTTCAAAGGGGAAGTACTTTAACCTACTATTTTTTTACCGGCCTCAACGAGACGCAATTTAAAGCAGGAAACCAGTACTTTTAGCGTGCCAAGAAGTTGTGAATAATGGTTGAAATTGTTTGTTTTGATTTTGTTCGTCATATTTAGCAGGTAAGCGATAGACTTAGAGAAAGCTACCTATATCGGGAAGTAGATAAATGTATATAGAATTGATCGGTGAAAGAGTTTTGTGTGTTTGTTTAGTATTAAGAGTGCATTGCACTTTTGACGGCGATGGGGGTTCGAAATTGCAAAGCCGAAGTTGTTTATCTTGTGTTTTTTCTATCATTGTGAGCAATATGCATTTTTTTCAAATGTTTTCCATATGTTCTAGGTCATTTTTTCTAACACCTGTATAACTTCAAGCATACAAAATATCATATTTTAAATGAAAAAATGCAAGAATGCAAAAGTTAATGGGGGATGAAGGTTGGGGGGGGGGGGCTTGTTTTTCTCTACTGACCCCAAGTGTCTGTGGCTTACAAAGCTCCAATTTGAGATAAAATAGAAGAGGTGCATAAGAATGGGAATAACCATATTCAAAATTTTCATTTGTGGAGGTGTATCGTCGGATATATTGTCGGCAATCACGTTTTATAGCTCCGCTGGCGCGTCGCCGTAAATCTAATATAGCGTCCTAAATGAAAATGTTGAATACAGTTATCCCATACAAAACTCCTCATAAGCTGAATTCCAAAATACAAAGACAACTGCAAAAAGATATTTACATCTGGTTCCAGGAAAAAAAGCTGGGTAATAAAAAGATATCACAAACCATTTTGAACAATATGTATCAGTCCCCTGTTCTGTGTATGTATTTTATCATATACTTAAACTAGTATTGTCCTTGATACTAGACTTTTGGCCCAACCGTATCGACCAAGTCAAATAGAGCTGTCCAGCCCTGCCATCCAAAACTCATGTAGAGGGCTGGTACGGGGGGCTGATACGGGGCCGATATTTTCCTGTGCCGCCCTCCCCAGGAGTTGATCTCGCCCTGGAGAAAAAAAACATGGGATATCTGCAAAAAAATGTAAAAATAAAGAAATTAGACGTATTGTTGCATATTTTACCTCATTCGAACCAAAATCGCACGGAAAACACCGCTAAAACATTGAAATATCCATTTTCTTACACCGAGTATCTCCATACAAAATGGCGTCAGCGTCAAACTTTCGAACGTCATTACGTACAACAACGTGAAAGACGCGCGCAACGTTTTCGCGAACAAAAAGATCGGCAAAATGATCAGTCAATGCCGCAAATATGTTAACATGTAACGCTACGCAAACCATCCAGTGTTTTTTAAGTATTGTTTAACGACACTATGGAAACTGTTGAATGTACATGCAGTACGTAATTTAAATGATTTATTGTATTAATTGCCTCATCTCTCAGCCGTTTGAATGTTTGAATTAAACATGCACTGTTTCAGCCTTTGGGGCTGATATAGTTACTTAATTTAGTGAGTGTTGATTAATTTCATAGCTTTTTACACGCATAAGAATATGATAAAAATATTATTACACGGTGTTTTTGATCCCAGCCCTGATCTCAGCCCGAGTAGACTGTAACAGCCTGAGCCCGAATCTATATGTCCTCAGCCAATGTACCGTGCAGTTTGTTCAATATAGGTTTTCACAGTCTCATAAGATCATATGTTACATACATAAATATTTAAACCAAATGACAAGCCTGTGGACATTAACTACTGAGCTTTCAGGTTTTCAATGACCACTGTTTTTCTTTTTTTAACTTTTACTTAGACGAACGACGCTTAGCACACGCCGCGTAACTGAAGCTTATTTTTTTGGGAAGCCCTTATTCTTAACTAATGCCCAATTCCCGGTAAAATAGAATAACTTCGTTGTTTTTCCATGAGAATACATCCATATTTGCCTCAATAGACACGCGTGGTATATTTGCCTTTGCTATTCCAATATGATGTACTAACATACAGAAATATCTTTATCCGCCGATTTAGCGAAAATCTGTACCGCATACCCCCTCACTCTCTCTCTCACACACACTCTCTCTCTCTCTCTCTCTCTCTCTCTCTCTCATACACTCGCCATCATTTAGACATGCACACACGCACGCACACACACGCACACACACACACACACACACACACACACACACACACAAAGGACGCCAGGCTTGTATGGGTTAATCTATTTACTTCTAAACCAATAATTGAACAAATTGTGTTGCTTAATAATGAATTCATTAACGAGGACAATTAAATAAAATTAGGGATTGAAATCAGGGATATGGGGCAAATATGGGTATATTCACATGTAAAAACAACTAAGTTAATCTATTTTACTGGGAATTTGGGCCTAAGTTAAATAAGGGCTTCCCCCCAAAAAGTTTTAAGTAATCAGCGTGTATTTACATCCACATGCTAGGCGTCGTTCGTCTAAGTAAAAGTTAAAAAAGAAATACGGTGGTCATTGAAAACCTGGAAGCTCAGTAGTTAATGTCCACAGGCTTGTCATTTGTCTTATATATATATAATGTATGTGATCTTATGCGACTGTGAAAACTATTAAACAAACTGCACGGTAAATTCATTGGCTGAGGACAATACATACACAGAACAGGGGGCTGATACATTGTTTGCGCACATCTATTTGTGCATGTATTTAAAATCAGAAGGTGACTTTTGACTTTACTCTAGCTACTAAATATGATTTCAGCTCAAGTTTAACATGGCTTTTATTGTTTCATTAATAAAACTGATAATACTATTAAATTAATACTACTTATCATTTTTTAAAGCAATGTAAACTTTAAAAAGTGAATGTGCTATTTACGCATTATTCAAAACGAACTATTCCTGTTAAAATGGGGGTGGGTGAAAAATCATTCACAATGATGGGTTTTACGTGGCAAGACTGTTTTGACATGATGAATTCCAATGCATCTGTTAAACTGTTATTTTATATGATACCAGTTTTACTTAATAAGTTTTCAACAGAAAGAATAAGTTTAGACTAATTTTGACCAGATGACATACAATTACCATAAAATAGATTTTACAAGTTTATATTAAAATATTGGAGATAAGAGCAAAATGTTAATAGAAACAAATACACTCATAAGATCAGACTTTGTTTAAGCAATTAGTGGTTATTCAGCTGATATTAATTTCTACCATATTACCACTGCAGTAGATGAGTCATTGGACCACATTTTGAATACATTATTGCAGGAGTCCTATAAATTGATTCCTATATATAGCAGAGTTAAATGTACATTTAATTATAGAAGTGTAATAAACACATCTGGGTACAGACAAATGGCATATGCTTAGACATCATTCGTCGAAATAAAACTTAACAATTAAAGGATAGTACAATAGAGACAGATCCTGTTTTAGTACCATTACTTTCACAAACGATATACTTTCAAGTAATATTAATGTTAAAAAGCATAAATAAAGTTAACGTAAAGTATGTATTCATGTAAAATTTGTCTGCCGTTTCCTTTATATAAATCGTCTCCAAAATATCATAATCCTTTTCCTTTTTAAAACTTTCATGATACATCTCGGATGGTAATGCATTGTAAAACATTGTTTCTATCGCCAATTGCGCTTAATGTAAGTATGATATAGCATAACATTTGCTGAATGTACTATATAAAAGTATTCTTTGACAGCAACATAAGCACGAAATTTGTTTCTATTAGATGAACTATAAACATACAGTACATTTAATATCGTTTAACAAGTTAATACACACCTTATGAGTACAACTTGGTTCTAAGGGCTGAAGGGTAGTTCTTATGAGAACTTGTTATTGGTGTAAAAATTAGAGTGTTCTGCTGAGTAAAATAATATAGCAGATTCTATCACATATAATAAGCTGATAATCTTAATAGCCAAAAATCAAACGTCTGAACATACTTTAAGGCCATTCTCTGGCATATATGATCAGTCTAATCCAAGTAAGCTTTAGGTACTGATATTTGAATAACTTCATTTAGAAATGTCTGCTATGCAGGGATCAGATTTTTCAACCGATTAACAAATTTGCTGGTGACTGGGACTGTGTGGCGGCGGTAGCACGTCTCCCTGCCCTTCACTATAGTGCAGATTTTGTTTCTTGTCCTTTGGGATCATGGGTTTCATTGTGGAACTTTGAAACTATTAGAGGGTCACTGATGACGCCTAAATGGCAGAAACTAGCTAATCTGGCCCAGGAAATATTCACACTAGTTTAGTTCTTTGGTGCAGTCTTTGCTTCTAAAGGATACCCTTTAAAGAACATATTTAAATTAACAACAGCCGGTGACTGGGATTGTGTGGTGCCCTTCACTATAGTGCAGATTTTGTTTCTTGTCCTTTGTGATTGTGGGTTTCATTGTGGAACTTTGAAACTAATAGTGGGTCACTGATGACGCCTAAATGGCAGAAACTAGCTAATCTTGCCCAGGAAATATACACACTAGTTTAGTTCTTTGGTGCAGTCTTTGCTTCTAAAGGATACCCTTTAAAGAACATATTTAAATTAACTACAGCCGGTGACTGGGACTGTGTGGTGTCCTTCACTATAGTGCAGATTTGTTTCTTGTCCTTTGGGATCATGGGTTTCATTGTGGAACTTTGAAACTATTAGAGGGTCACTGATGACGCCTAAACGGCAGAAACTAGCTAGTCTGGCCCAGGAAATATGCACACTCTAGTTTCAGTTCTTTGGTGCAGTCTTTGCTTCTAAAGGATACCCTTTTAAGAACATATTTGTATCTGTTTCATATTTATTAAAATGGAAAATTAGAGCAAATGCCATCCTTTTTAACAGTATCAAAACAATGATAAAAGCAGTATGATCCTTTTAAGTCATATACGTAACCAACAAAAATATATTCGTTTTCATCAAACTGGACACGCTGTAGGTACTTAGATATTAAAAACACGCGGATATGTATTGTGGGTGCTAAATGTGAAGCAGAAATCATTACAATTTCTACAAACTTTAACTATTGTCAGTGGTGGTAATTCGTGCATTAAGCTATGATTCACCGCTTATACTCTTTATTAACTTCACTGTAAGTCTAATACAGATGCATTGAAGTGGCGTATATTCAAAGAGCGATTCAAGTTACACAAGCATTGGCAGATGACACCACGTTATATGTTTTGTAATTTAATGTCGTTGTTGTCGTCCAATGATTTTCATTTCGAAATAATTGGCTTCAAAAATTATTTTTAAGCAATACGATCAGCGTGTCAAATAATGTGCAGCATTTTTAGCCTGGTTTGAGAATGTGGTTGTAAAAGATTGGAATGTGATACCCCGAGACAATAAATAGTTGACTAGATACAGCCTTAGCACCAAGATAAGAATAAATCTTTGGCATATATGTGTGTACTCTTCAAAATGTAGAAATTGGCTGCCAGCAGCGTATGCATTAAAGGAAAATGATCACAAGTTTGTTGAATTTGTTATTATTATGCACCCAACTTTTAATATGTTGAAGGGGAGTATTGCTTTTGACTTGTCTGTTTGTCAAATGAAAATAATTGAGCCGTGACATGTGATTTCTAACAATGTGGTATTTTGACAAGTGTAGACTCAGACGAGCCTGTGCATCCTCCTTATAAGCTTAGAATCTCCAAATGTTATCCAGTCGGTAGCTCAACACTCATAAAATATGCAAGCGACTAGCAAAGGCTCTGATTAGACTGCGCGTATGCGCAGGCTGATCTGAGGCTTTGCTGGTCGCACATACCACATTGTTGGAAATCTCATGTCACGGCTCAAGTAAGCTACAGTTTACAAAATGCGTCACAAAGACATGTGATACGCCTGATAAGTTGATTCAATCTTTCATCAAACTACGTCATCATGTGTAACTGAAACGCTTCTATGACTTGACCAGGTGCTTTTTTTTCAAATTTATTATTAATGTACAAAATCTTGTGTTGAGACATAGCAGACAAGTCGGTCTTGGTCTGTACATTATCGAATATGTGCATACAGCTGCATTCTCTGTAACTTTTGATCTTTTAATTTTAGAACTAATGTTTCTATTGTTCAAGAACACAGTAAAAACGAAAATTCAGGTATACATTTTACCAATTTCGTTAATCTTAACAAATTATCAGTATCAAAACAACAGCATTTATGTTAAAATTAACTGTCTATAATTACCAACACACCTGTTTTTATAAGATAATTCACTTTTCCGTGCAGTTTTCAGCTATAGTGAACAGATTTATTGTGAAAACATAACTTATTTCTACTTTTACAAATGATTTAAAAAGAAAATAAAAAAAACGAAAAATTTTCATAGTTGCAGACTTAATCTCTTTAAATACTATTCAAAACAAGTTTTGCAACAGTTATAAGCATGCGTGTATTTTTATATAAGTTGCATTACTTTGATTTTCTTCTTGATGTCATGTGGCGGCTGTTAGTGTTCTGTGTCTCTTATTCATGGTGGCATGTGTTGGTCTACAGTGTGTAATTGTTCCTGGTCATATACCCTTTCGAAATAACCATTCTGGCTTGCAAAATAGAGACACCTCTTAGACATTCCCTAACATAGTTACAGGACAAATGCCTAACTATAAAGAATATACTTACATGTACCCGCTTTGAAATTGTACACAATAGATCAATAGAATTCGCAGACCACAGTCAATTATGTAATTATACAACACACTAATTTACAACTGCATGTGTCACACACGTGGACCAAGTGATCAAACAATTGGTGGTTTTAATGGGGATAATTAACGTTGTAAATGGTGGAGTAATTGGAGACACATTCAGATAAAAAAGTAATTTCTTATGAAATGGAATCGAGTTAGGCGATGTAAAATACACGAAAATTGATCAGCGGGACCAGCTTTCCGTAACGAGTTATCAGTTTTATTGACTTTACCGTTGTCGAGAGAAACGCTGTGGAGTTGCAATAATATATAGGGGAAACTATCGGGACTGGGCCGTTGGGTTGAGATAAGTGATATTATTGAGTTATGCATAGTTGAGTTAACGAGAGTCGACCAAACTAAATTAGTCAGTTAACTGTCTCGTAAGTAATTAGCGCTGCTGTAGAACTGCTTCCTACAGCACTTATATGAGCCGCGACATGATATTTCCAACAATGTGGTATGTGCGACCACCAAAGCCTCAGATCAGCCTGCGCACAGGCGCAGTCTGATCAGAGCCTTTGCTAGTCGCTTGAATATTCTATGAGTGTTAAGCTACTGACTGAAAATCATTTGGAGTTTCTAAGCATAAAAGGAGGCTACACAGGCTCGTCTGAGTCTACACTTGTGAAATTGCCACATTGTTGGAAATCACATGTCGCGGCTCAATTATGGTACTGTGCACCCGTGTGAGGTTTCATGGCTGTGCAGACCTAAGATACTGTGATACACCTTACCGCAGTATCTGCATACGCATGGTGCACAGGAATTGATTCTGAAAATAAAGAGTCTGACATATATTCTTGTATTATAAGTTTAAACAACTATAATTATGATAGTAAAAGGTGCATATTTTTATAAGATCGGCTGCGTGTGTTTATGTGTTTATTTTATTTTCATTGTGTGTGCATTCGTGATAGTTCGTGGGTGGGTGGCATTGTTTAATAACAGTGAAGGCATTTTGTGATATCAATTTA